>APFE030506046.1:21902-79002 GCA_000404065.3 Pinus taeda
AATTCAGAGAGGCAAGTGTCACAGGAGAAGTTTCTGGAAGATTCCATGATCATCCACCTTGCAAACTGTCTCTGCCATTTGTCTACTCTCACCCATCGCACCCTATATAAGGGGTTTCCAGTATGCATCGCACTTTTTGCACTGAGCAGGTGAGATGCATCGCACCCTTAGCACTGGGCACTCTGTATGGTCTAGTTTTAGCTAGTTCTTAGCAGTTTTCTGTGGAGAACTTCTGGGAGATGATGTAATCAGCTGACCTTGTTCCTTTAGGTCATGAAACAACACTTTTAGGGACTTAGAAGCCCTTGGTTTATGGAAATATGTGATTGGGGTTGTAGTGCCCAAATATGTCTATAACAGATCTACCCATGGTCCACGGACCATGGGATTGTATAAAAGGGGAAGTCTTAGAAGAGTCTAAGGCAGTTTTTGAAGTTGAAATTAGATTTGGTAATGGGTAAGTAAGAGCTAAGAGTGAAGAGTCCTAGCATAGGAAAGAGGCTCTACAGTTGTGTGTGCAGAGGCCTAGGGTAGACATCCACAACTGAGTGCACGAACTCGTGTAGTTGTGTGCACAGGATAGTTAGAGTCTGTAAAGAAGATCTAAAGCATTAATAAAGAGGATTATTCTAGAATTACATGTGTTGATCTATTTACTTCTATTATGAATGCATGAGATTATGTTATGAAGAATATTTGGTTTATGATTTAGTGCTATATTGATGCTCAAATCTATATGTTTCAATATGTTATATGAACGCAAGCAATAATATATGTTTACGTGTAGAATATCTTAATACATGTTGAAGTTATCAGATACTTAAGTTGATCGGGGTAAATAAAGAGGTAAGAACACTTACAGGAGCGCATAAGTAGATAAACCACATGTTTAGGGTCCACGAAGGCAGATCGTAGACCCTTGCGAAGGTCTAGAGGCCGGATAAGAGAAGTATATTAATAAGCCCTAAAAGGCTTATCGATCTGTCCAAAGACAGGATTAGGGTATAAAATGACATCACTACCATCTCTGGGTGCAGAAACTTGGTTCTTGCATCCTTCCATACTTCTTCGGGTGAGACTTCAGTCCGCGCTTCGCAAATTGATGCCGAAAGGGTCAGTAGTGTAGGGATTTGCTTGGCTAATTAATACTGAACCTAGGTCAGGGCCCACTAAGCCAACAAATGGTTTGTTGTCGGGACTAAGATTTGCATAAAGAGTAGTGTGATGTCGCATCACTGGAATCCAACAAAGAAGGAAATTGAAGACTAGTTGGATAGGAAGATTCATGAATTCGCAGCGCAAGAGAACAGGAACCCACGATTGATGAAAGAATAGTGGTTGGACAAATATTTGTGCACAAATATACACGAAATATTCTTTTGTTCCTTCCCGGTTGAATTATACAAGTGGATTTCTAAATTAGCATACTTCCAAGGAAGGTAGAGGCTTAACAGTCCAATACTATGCACCCCGAAGTTAGTGCGGAGATTGGAAGCCTCGGAGATAAGATCACACGCATTGTCAATCACTGGCTCAATCGTATCATAGGAGGATTCGTGACAGAGTTCACAGTCGATACTTCGGTTAGTTATAGTGAAGCAGATCGCCACTTCTTCAAGGGAACATGAGGTAAGTATTTAAGGTCTTTAAATACTTGGATTAAGATGCTCTTGTGTGAAAAGCAGGTTATGTAGTTGTGTTGATGTTTGGAGCTACGCAAAGTGGAAAGATCTTTAGGGATAGAGGGAAAACAGGCCCTAAATATAGCCCACTATTGGACCTCCTCTGAGTGATGACGAGGAAGCAACACAAGGTTCTCCTCAAAGAGTTGTTTAATTGATAAGAAAAGGGTTCCCATGAATACCCCATCCACCCACACCACCTCCATCTTCACCTCCACCGCATACACCTTCACCCACATCACCACCACCTCCACCACCAAGCAATATGGTGAATTCAGTAAAATTACCTGTGTTCAAGGGGTCGGGAATAGAGGACCCAGACTAGCTTTGGTTCGTTGCAAGAGCCATATGGGAGGCTTAGGGTATAATGGATGATCAGATGAAGAAAGCAACATTGTTCACTGCTTTACAGGAACACGCGCTGACATGGTACATTAAGTATTGCACTGATAACCTGATGGCTTCATTAGCAGATATTCAGACTGCGTTGAATAAGGAGTTCATTAGGCCTAAATCTGAAGCTCAATCAATTGTGGGATTCAAGTAGATCATGATGAAGAATGGTGAGACACCCTGGGATTTGGATCAGAGGTTGAAGTGCACAACCCACGAAGCCAACATGAATCTTACGGATGGGCAGCACCGCGAATGGTTTGTGGCTTCACTTTTGCCTCATCTAAGGGTTGCTTTATTGCAGCAAAAGATTGGGACCCAGGCAGAAGCCCTAGAGATTGCAATGAGATTTCATGAGACGCCAATGCAGGATGCTAATTTGGGAGTTCAAAATATTCATGCGCAGTTGCAGATTCTTTGCCTAGAGTTCCAAAGTGTAAAAAAGGAGAGAGCAGTTCGGCTAGATGTGAGCGAAGAAGCTTGGTTCCTTAAATGCAAAAGCTAGGGGCATGACAAAGATCACTGCCTAGTCTTCGCAAATTATGTTGCAGCAGGAGGGTCGATGCCTTTAAGGCCAGATGCTCGAGCAAGGCCAAGTACAGGGCCTGCACTATGGTGTGTTATCTGTCAGGTGGCTCGAAAACATGTGACAGGCAAATTTCACCTGCTGCAGAAATTTGTACAAACACCGCAACATCTCTTCTGCAACTTCTATCAAGCGGTGGGTCATGATGAGCATAACTGTCATAGTTATGAGCTAATGATGGATAGAACGCCCACATATAGGGTGCAAGGAGAGACTCGACCTCCGAATCAAGGCACTGGGGAAGAACGAGGAGGATTTCAGGGGCAAGGACGAGGCCGAAATGGAGGAGGACCTTGTAGAGGTTGAGGGCAAGTGTTTTTCTACAACAGTGGGGGACCAAGACACTACGTGTGAAAATGCACAAACCCGACACACCTGTCATGCAGATATTGCACTTAGTTTGACCACGCAACAGAAGACTGCCCTATGTTACTAGCTAATATACATGAAAACGGGGCACACCCTTAATAGCCTACCAAGAATCTGTAGATGATGAGGGTCGAACCCCGCGAAGAGGATCCTAATGTGAACATCATGCTACGAAGTGGAATGACAAATGGCGAAGACAAGGGGAAGAATCCTGAAGAAGGTGAATGGGTCCACAAAGCTCCATAAAACAAGGTTGGCTTTGATTTGGAGTGCGTGAAGGAAACCTTCATGGAAGCAAGGAAAAGCTTCGCTGAGGCCTCTATCTCAGGAAGTAAGGAAAAGCCAACTTAAGAAATGGACCCTTCCATGATGACTAAGTTCTTGGAGAAATGTATGAAGCTGTTGCATGATAGCAAGGCTGTGAAAGGGTTACAAGAGCTTATAAATAAATGTGTTGGGAAAGAAAACACTTCTGACGGACCACGCGTAGTCAGGAAGATTGGTAAGCATAAGGCAAGAACAAGGCGGGAGATGAGACTCACTGCACAGATAGGAGAATATGAAATGGACCAAGTCATTCTGGATTTAGGGTCCAACATGAATTTTTTGCCTAAATAGACATGGGAGAGAATGGGGATACATACGCTACAATGGCCTCCTATTTAATTGAGGATGGAAAATCAGCAAAATATTATCCCCATGGGAAGATTACATGGAGTGATAGTTGATATTGAAGGCGCGAGCACGTTGGCCGATTTTGAAGTTATAGAGATTGTGGATGACAGCAATCCCTGCCCTAGCTCCTTAGGATCAATTGGGCTATCAACATGAATGGGGTGATTAATTTGAAGAAGCGAACAATCTCATTTGAAAGAAAATCGCTCTGTGTAGTAGTACCATTGGACCCTGCAGAAGGACCGTGCTACACTAAACCAGTCCACAATTATGAAAGTGATCATGATTTGGACCAGATTTATAAGATAACGACTCGAGATCAAGATTGGATGAATCTTACAGCTAATGGATGTCTTGCATGGGAGCAAAAAGCTCCTGCAAATCAGACTCATACAAGGAATTGGAACACTGGCAGAATAGATTGCACGAAGTATCTATGCTACAATGTAACATGATGACCAAATCATTGCGTTGCGTATCTTCAGAGGTAAGTATTCTGCCTTACTATGATGGTTTAACTGACATTGATAAATTTTTGGATGCATTTGAAAGGGAAATGTCGGAGAAGCATCATTTCCAAGTCTTGGACTTAGCATTGTGCGCTACACCTGCAAGATGGTGGGGTACGCGTAAAGGCAACTTCGATGGATGGCGCGAATATAGAAGAATGATGAAGGTATAGTCTGGTTGCCCAAAGGTATGATTGACAGAGAAATACGATGGAAGGAGTGATCTGCGGGATCACTTAGCCAAATGGACCGAGTCTTATGGAGAAGAATCGCAACTGGAGTGGGTGCACCTGTTTTGTCACACCTTGGATGTGATACCTATGAATTGGTACTTGGAGACAAAGCTCTGCCATGGCACGGATGAATGGGATATTTTGAGACAGGGGTTCTTGATGACATTCAACTTTGAAGATGGGTTTGAGTGCATTGATGAGGCATTGCAGGAGGTCAAAGCAGAGATCTTCAGAATACCCAGGATCCCTTAGATTTTATTCAACCAGATTGGACAACCCAGTTGCACCACGTGCCGGAGTGTTATAATGTGACTACTGAAGAAGAAGATGAGGATCTGAGGAACATTAATTTCCAAGAGACAGAAGGTCACCACGAAGTTGAAGGGCCACAGATAGACAATCTAGATATCATCGCGCCGCTAAAAACAAGACAAGTGAACATTGGGACAGAGGCGGAGCCAAAATTTGCAAATATTGGGGACTACTAGGATGATGCAACAGTAGATAAGGTCACTGAATTGCTCTGCGAATACCAGGACTTGTTCCCTACGAAGTTCTCAAACCTAAAAATAGGGGACCTGGGAGTTATGAAAATTACGTTGAAACAGGACGCAAAGACAATCAAGTAGAGGCCTTACTGCCTCAATCCGAAGTATAAAGAAAGGGTCCGCTTAGAGTTGGATAAAATGCTTGCGGAAGGTATTATTGAACCAGTGGAAGAGTCTGATTGGGTGAGCCCAATAGTAGTTCAGGAAAAGAAGCTGAAGGATGAAATAAGGATATGCGTAGATCTCAGGAAGCTGAAAGACACTTGCGTGCATGATCCTTTTCCAACTCTATTCACCGATGAAGTGTTGGATAATGTAGGAGGACAGGAAGCATATTTGTTCACAGATGGATTCTCGGGGTACCATCAGATCAAGATCGCCCTGAAGGATAGATGTAAGATGACCTTCGCCACTGAGTGGGGATGCTTTCAGTATACTATAATGCCTTCTAGACTGAAGAACACGTCGGCGATATTTTCACGTGTAGTCATCGTAGCGTTTAAGGACTTCATTCACAAGTTTCTGGAGGTATACTTTGACGATTGGATGGTGTTTGGGCTGCTGAAACACCATGTAGCCAGCCTACACTTGATGTTGGATACATGCCGGAGGTATTAGATCATGCTCAATTTGAAGAAATGTTTGTTTTAAGTTCCTTTCAGAATCTTGCTAGGCCATGTGGTGTGCAAACAAGGATTAATGGTCAACCCAGCTAAGATAACAGTTATAATTAATTTAGAGGCACCAAGAAGTGTGAAACAGCTGCGTGCAACGTTGGGGCATATGGGATACTATAGAAAGTTCATTAAGAGTTATGCCCAGATTACCACGCCGATGGAGAAGCTGCTAAATAAGGACGCTACATTCTACTGGAATGAAGAGTGTGAACAAAGCTTAGATGTGTTAAAGGAACATATGGTCACCACATCGATCCTAGACTTCCCAGATTGGAAGAAGGAATTTCATGTGCATGTGAATGCGTCATCTATTGCGCTCGGGGTAGTACTGACACAGGCCAGTGAGGGAGAGTTGGATCACCCTATAGCGTTTGCAAGTAGGAAGTTGTCTAAAGCTAAGAAGAACTATTCACGACAGAGCGCAAAAGTTTGGTTATGGTGTACACAGTCCAGAAGTTCAGACACTACTTGCTAGGCAGACACTTTAAGATATATACAAACCATTATGCATTGAAGTATTTGGTTAACAAGCCTGTGTTGGAGGGGAAGATATGCAGATGGTTGTTGTTGTTTCAAGAATATGATTTCGAAGTTATTATGAAGCTAGGACGATTGAATGCGGGAATGGATCATCTCTCGTGCATTGACACAAGAGAGGAGCCTACTAATTTGGAGGAAGGAATACTTGACGCATAGCTCTTTGCAGTGCATGTTGTGGACAATCACTTTTGCAGATATCATACACCTCCTGACGATGGGGACAGCTCCAGAAGGGTATACTAGTCAACAAAAGGAGTTGGTGGTGTGCGCGGCAGATTTTTCTGTCATTGCAGGGAATTTATATAAAATGGGCTCGGATGAAATTCTACGACGTTATGTACCTGACTTTGAATGGAAAAAAATCCTCAGTGAAGCTCATGGAGGAGCCGCACGAGGATATTATGCAGGAAAAGAAACAACGCAGAATATTTTACGCGCTGGGTTGTGGTGGCTGATGTTGCATAAGGATTCCATGGCTTATAGTAAGGCATGTGATGCATGTCAGAGGATGGGCAGGCCATCGCAGAGGGATGAGCTGCCTCTGAATTTGCAAGTGTCATTACAACAATTCGAGAAGTGGGCGATTGATTTTGTAGGAAAAATCCATCCTCCAGGAAAGAAGACGGGTGCGCAGTATATCATCACCGCAACAGAGTATTCGACCAAATGGGCGGAGGCGCGGCCCGTGAAGGATTTTACAGGGGAAATAATAATGAATTTCCTCTTTGAATATGTGCTAACTAGGTTTGGTTGCCCAAAGGTTTTGATGAGCGATCATGGTACGCATTTCCTTAATGAAACAATCAACGCGCTGATGGAGGAATTTCAAGTTTATTATCAGAAGAGTACGCCATACCACCCACAGACTAATGGAATGGTTGAAGCATTTAATAAGATATTGGAGAACGCACTGACAAAGGTTTGCAATGCACATAGAAATGACCGGGATGTGTGGGTACCCGCGATGCTATGGGATTACATAACTACTTGCAAAAAGTTGAGTGGACAGACACCTTTTCGGCTGGTTTATGGCATAGAATTTGTGATGCCGATGGAGTGCATTGTACCTAGTCTATGCATAGCGGCATTCACAGGAATGGTGGATCATAGAGGCCTTGAGGAGCAGCTCGCAAAGCTGACAGAACTTGAAGAAGACATATTTTTGGCTGGATTCCATCATCAATTTCAGAAGGAGCACAAAAATGCATGGCATGATTGGCACATCAAACTGTGCACCTTCAAGGTAAATGATTTGGTTTTATTATATGACAGCAAGTTTGAAAATTTTCTAGGAAAATTTCAGATGCATTTGCTAGGGCCCTATGTCATCAAGGAGATTACTGATGGTGGAGCAGTTCAGCTGGTAAAATTGAATAGAGATCCATTTCCCGGAAAGGTAAATGGCAGCCGATTAGAGCCATACAGCGAGGATCCGGTGAGATGACTATATGACGGAAGCAAAATCTTAGCACTCCAAGCAGCTGAAAGGAGGCGCGGGACTATAAACTACATTTCCTAGGTTGTAGGGTTGTGTGACTGGGAGACTGCGCGGGACGGAAGAATGTCACGGCATCAACAGACGCGAGAAGGGAGCCACGCTAAAGGAGGAGAGACCATGTAGAACAGCCAGAAAATGATCGTTACGGTCATTGTTCATGATTTGAAAGTGATAAAATGACTAAGAGGAGTGGGGGGCGACATTTAAGATGGAATTTAAATGTGAGATATTTGAAAATTTGTTGCTAATGTAGCATTAATGAACGGATTTTGGGGGGAATAGTCGGATTTGAATTCGAATTCACCTATAAATTATAGATGACCACCCAACAAAAAACACTTTGCACTTTGAGATTTGACGTGTCGAGCTATCGATTACACATGAACCCTGAGATTTTTGAGGCTTTGGTGGCTAGTTCGATGTTTGACAGGTTACCTAAGGAAACCCAGGAGCTCCTTAATAGTCTGATGTTGGCGCCCGCGGAAACTGCAAGTGTTGGAGGATCGATGGCCTCTAAGGGATCTGCCCCTGAGGTCATAAGTGTGGAGGTTCCCATAGGTGTGCCAAAGTCACCCAGGCCGAGGCCTATGCCGATGTTGGGCACGGAATCCCCCCACAGCATGTTTTGGGGCTCAATGCCCAAATTTTGACTTGTTATAGTTGTAAAGACTCCGCGAATTGCGGGCACGAAGTGCGAAATGTATGTTAGAGCCATAGGGTTATCCGCCCTAAGTTTGAATGTAATGTCGGCCTACCCATGGTCTGCAGACCATGGGATTGTATAAATAGAGCAAGGATCTAGGTTGAAAAGAGAATAGAATTGAGGATGAGATAGAAAAGTAGAAGCATAGAGCAAGAATCTAAGGGTGTCTTGGGTCATAGTGTAGGAAAAGGCTCTGCAGCTAAGTGCACAGAGGCCTAGTAGAGTCCGCCGCCAAGTGTGTGGACCCTTGCAACTGAGTGCACAGAGTAGAGTTCGGTCTGTAATCAGAGAAGAGATTAATAAAGAAAGATTGTGTTACCAATCATGTGTATCTGTTTTGAGTTATTACATGTTTGATATCATTTGCAAATATATTATTTCTTTACTGCATGCATTTGTATGAATTGTGAATATTGTTAAGTATAACTGAAGGCATACAGATAAGCTAAGTTAATCAACTAATATTAGATTACTAGTAAGGACTTGGGTAATAATATTGTTCGGCCCCCGAGTAGGGCTGCGCGAAGGCAGCATCTCAGGCTGCGAGGTATGGGTAAGTGTGCATAGCAACGTGTGCACAGGGTCGAACCGTGGACCACTTGAACTCATCAGACATCTCCAGGGTGTGGAAACCTGGTTCTAGCACCCTCCCATATTAGTTTGGGTGAGACCTCAGTCCGCGCTCCATAGACTGTTGCCCAAAGGGATAGTAGTACCGGTATTTGTTTGGCTAAATCACCTCTGAACCTGGGTCATGCCCCAACAAGCCAACAAATGGTTCTATTGCCAGGACTGGGATCTGCATAAGGGATGTCTGATGTCGTGTCACTGGAATCTGACAAAGAAATAAATTGAAAAGTGGCTGGACAAAAAGATTCACGAGTTCGCAGCGCAGGAAAATAGGAATCCGCGAGTATCAAAGGAATAGTGGTTAAAGCACTATGTGTATACGGAAATCCACAAGATTTTCTTTGCATACTTCCCCTCTGAGTTGTGCAAGTGGATCATGAAGCTAGCAGACAGTCAGGGAAGGTGTACGCTCGACAAACCAATCGTGTGGACTCCAGAGTTGGTGCGCAAACTAGAAGCATCAGAAGATAAGATCATGCGCACTGTGGACCATTTGCTCAATCAAATTATAGGAGGGTTTACCACTGGTTTCGCGGTAGATACATCAGTCAGCTAAAGCGAGGTGGAACGATGTTTCTTCAAAGGACCACAAGCTAAGTACATTAAATCTTTGAACACTTGCATTAAAATGCTACTATGCGAGAAGCGGGTTATGCGAATAAATTGATGTTTGGGGCTACGTGAAGTGGGAAGATCTATAGAAACAGAAGTAGCAAAGAATTACAGACTTGTCCCTTGATTTCACCTCTGTGAGAAAGTGATGAAGAGCTCGCGAAAGTTTCTTCGAGAAGAGCAATCAGTATGATAAGGCAGCGAATTCCACATATACCACCACCACCTACCACCCCCACCTACACCGCCACAGGTTTTACCATCGTCACCTCCATATCCTACCAAACCACCTCTACCACCACCACAGTTCAGTATGGCAAGCGCAATAAAGTTGTCGGTATTCAAAGGAGTAGGGAACGAAGATCCGGACCAATTTTGATTCGTGGTAAAGGCTGTATGGGAAGCATAAGGGGTCACGGATGACAACATAAAGAAGGCAACACTAGTAAGCGTGTTGCAGGATCGTGCACTAACATGGTATATTAAGCACTCTAATGACAATCCAAACACAGGGATCGCAGATATCCAAGTTGCGCTGAACAGGGAATTTAGCAGGCCAAAATCGGAGACATAGTCGATTATCAGGTTTAAGGAAATTGCGATGCTTCCAAGCGAGACCCCGTGGGAACTGGATCAGAGATTGAAGGGTATGATTCATGAAGCCAACATGACTTTGACAGATGGGCAGTGTCGTGCATGGTTTGTAGTGTCACTAACGCCGCTCTAAGGACGTCAATGTTGCAACAAAAGTTATCCACCCAGGCTAAAGCGTTGGAGATTGCAATGAGGCTGCACGAGACCCCAATACAAGATCCTGGCCTGGGATTCCAAAAAATCCATGCGCAACTGAAAAATTTGTGTCTGGAAATGCAGAGTTTGAAATAGGATAGGACAACTCGCCCAGAGGCACACGAGGAGGTATGGTGCATAAAGTGCAAGGGACAAGGACATGGCAAGGACCATTGTCCAGTCTTCACAAACTACTTGGCAGAAGGAGGGCCGATGCCATTGAGGCCAGAGCCACAAGTAGGACCGAGCGCGGCACCTACACTATGGTGCGTGATTTGTCAAATCGAAGGAAAACATGCTACGGACAATTGTCATCTATTACAGAAGTATACATAGACATCCCAACAATTGTTCTATAATTTCTGCAAGTCAGTAGGCCATGATGAGTGCACCTGAAGAAGTTATGAACTGATGATGGATTGAACCCCTATCTACAGGTTGAAAACTAAAACACGAACCCTCGATCAAAATGAAGGGATGGCTCACACTAGATTTCAAGAGCGCGGATGAGGTCGAGGTGGAATGGGACCAGGAAGGGGTCGCAGACAGCTGATTTGTTACAATTGTGGAGGGCCAGGGAATTATGCTTGCGATTGTACAAATTCGACGAGAGCATCATGTTTATATTTTACTAAGTTTGATCATGAGACGAAGGACTTCCCTACACTGATAGCGAGAATGCGCAATAAAGGAATACTCCAGCCTCCCCCGACTCAAAATCTACAAATGATGAGGTCTAAGCCGTGTGAAGAGGACCCGAATGTAAACATCATGCTTCGAAGCGGTATCACGATAGGAGATGAAAAAGGTAAGCAACCTGAAGAAAGTGCGTGGGTTCACAAGGCTCCCACAAAGGAACCTAAATTTGATTTGGAGCGCGCGAAGGAGACATTCATGGAAGTTAAGAAGAGCTTCACAGAGGCCTCCACTTCAGGTAGTAAGGATCAACTAGAACCGGAGATGGATCCTTCAATGCTCACTATCTTTCTGGAGACATGTATGAAGTTGATGCGCGATAGCAAGGCTGTGAAAGGATTGTAGGAACTTATCACTAGGTGCGTTGGGTCAAGAGAACCGCGCGTAGTCCGGAAGCTCAGGAAACATACATCGCGGACAGGAAGGGAAATGAGATTGACTACGCAAATCAGGGAGTATGAAATGGATCAAGTAATTATGGATCTAGGATCAGACGCGAATGAACTACCAAAGCAGACATGGGAATGCATTGGCAGGCCCACATTGCAGTGGTCTCCTATTCAATTGCGAATGGCAAACTAACAAAATATCCTACCCATGGGAAGATTGCAAGGAGTAACAGTGGATATTGAGTGTGCAAGCGCGCTTGCAGAATTTGAAGTGGTAGAGATTGTCGATGACAGCAATCCCTATCCCGCACTACTGGGAATAGATTGGGCCACTGATATGAATGGAGTGATAAATCTGAAGAAGCGCAAGATGATTTTTGAGAAAAAGTCACTACGCGTAGTGATACCACTAGACCCTGTGGAAGGCTCGCATTACATGGAACTAGTGCTCGACGATGATAGTGATGATGATCTCGACTGTATATACAAGATAACTACACGAGAGTAGGATTGGGTGAATCCAACAGCAGATGGCAGGATCTCGTGGGAGCGCAAAATCTCCTGCACTTCGAATTCGGATGAAGAAGTAGAACGATGGCAAAATCGGTTACACGAGATAACCACTCTAAATTTCAACATGATGATAAGGTCACTATGCTGTGTAGCAACAGAGGTAAGGGATCTGCCTATGTATGATGGGTTGACATCGGTGGATGAATTCCTGAACAAGTTTGAAAGCAAAGTTCCAAAACAGCAGCGGTTTGATGCTCTGAAATGGGCACTGCGCGCTACGCCCGCAAGGTGGTGGGGCACGCATCAGTAACAGTTTAAGGATTGGTGCGAATGCAGAAGGGTGATGCTTATACAGTTTGGTAAACCTCAGCTGCGGATGGAAGCCGGGCATGATGGATGAAACAGTCTGTGCACCCACCTTTCCAGATGGGTACAGGCATATGGTACGCAGCCTACACGAACACACAATGTCCTCGCAATAGGAAACAAGACCGATAAGCAGGAGCGGGCAAGACAAGTGTGTAAACGACGAAGTATGATAAGATGAAGCGTGCCAAATATTATCCGTGGGGAAGCCTTTGACAAGGTGTGCAAAGTGTTGAACAAGGTCCACCATGTGAGATGCACTGACTAGGACCTGCGCGTACCAATGGTTCTATGGGCCTATAGGACCATGTGCAAAACCATGACTACGAGAGCATTTCCGAAACTGAAGTATGAAGCAAGTGCTATAATCCTTGTGGAGCATGAGAAGCCAAGTCTGCACGTAGCAACACCCATAGATACGACAGCCTGCGAAGCCAGGAACGAAGAAATCACACAGCTACGAGAAACATAACATATAGGACTTGAGGAAGAAATCCGACAGGGAAACCTTAGACTTCGCGAACTTGAAAAAGATGGGGTACGGCTAAGGGAGAAAAGCACTTTGATGGACGTGGAGTTCAAGAATCTAGAAGATGAAATAAAGGAAGCATTTCTTGTCAAAAAACTAAGGATGGTAAGGCAAGGTGCGTATGATTGTACTAAGAAGTTGGAGGACTATCACCATGAACTAGTTAGTCTACTGCATTGGCTCGAACCGCATATCGCCAAACGAAGTGACCAAGGTAGCACATTGTAAGTAAAGTGCGCGGTGCCGATCGCAACAATGGAAGGTGGGGATTCTCTACTAACCATGGTGGAGGACGGGATGGAGCCCCGCACGGGTGGTGCGACCACCTGACTAGCCGTAGGAAGAATAGTCTTCGCGTTCTAGGGAGATGAAAAGGAGCGCGGGACTATAAACTATTATGCTTGGGATATACGTGCAGGAGCAGAACATCACAGGGTTCGCAACCGCACACAGAGGGTTGCGCTGCCACGTAGGTTGGATGGGAAGTGACCATTGAGGTCACTATTCACAATGGGATGTGCTATTTGAGGCCAAATGGAGTGGGCGGCGGGAATTTAAGATGTAAGTTATGGGAAAGATTTGGGAAAATCTACCACCAAGAAAGCATTAATGGCCCAAAATTGGGGGAGCAGTCGAATTCGGATTCAAAAGGCGCTATAAAACACAAAGGGTTGGCCAGCGAACAAAACTTGGGCATTTTACAGTTGAGCGTTTGAGTAGAGCGCTGAGCATTGAGTGCCGAGAGATAATTTAGCCCCTAAGTTCACAAGTAACAGAATACAACCTAGAAACGATGACGACCACTAAGGATGGTTTGGGAATTAAAGAGGTAATCGTCAGCGAGGCTGCGCAGACTTAAATGGTGGAGGACATTCCAGAAGGTGTCAGGGTTGTGACAGAAATCCCCAAATCACTGCAAACACTGAGGCCCAAGAAGGATAAACAGGCAATGGGTCCAGTACGCATGTCCCTGAGGAATCTGTGGCACAGCAAATTATCAATGGCAAAAAAGGGGAAAGCAGTCACAAGAGAAACAGACGAGGAAGAAGAAGACTTGCAAGCCCTGATCACCACAGAGGAAGAAGAAGAAGACATGGAGGAGGCTATCCAACCGTTACACTCTACACCAAAACTACCCGAATATGTCCCTCCGCAGAAAGGGAAGACTAAAGTGCCGAAGGATCTAGATGAAACCAAGAGTTCGCTCCACACCCCGCTCCTCCCAAATGGCATTGTGTTTGAAGGCACACACCTGGGCCACGTGCCAACCATGAAGTTCCAATACTGGGACCTCGCTGACCGCGAGAATTTCCCCCATCTGGAGACCAGGAATCTGATGAAGCAGAACACTGTGGGAGTGGTGACAACGCTCGAGCCGCAGAAGTGGTTGCGCGATGTGGAAATGGTCGAGCTGCTAAACTTACTTTGGGTACCACATTTCCACCACATAACAATCACCATTTTCGTCATCATGAAGCTGCTATGCATGGTGCATGATGGGTACTTGGCTAGATGAGCCTATCCCCATCAGGGCGGACCTAATCCATTGCATCTCTCGACTCCCCTGCAAAGGAAAGGACCCCGCGACCATAGCCAAAGGAAAGGGCAATGATTTGGCCCTTGCAGAAGCCATGAAGACAAAATATAAGTTTGAGAAGAAGAAGAGGGGCTACGCTATCTCCAAAATCAAGGATAAAGGGGTCCACGTAGCCACCCAAATTCTGGCCGGCAAAGTTATGAGGAAGTGTCGCGCTGATGAGGTATTAGCATCGATGATTGCACTGGCTGAGAAATGCATGAAGGGGGTCCATTTCAACTGGCCTGAGTTCGTCTATAAAGAATTTTTGAAGAAATGTCGCGAAGCCCAGGAGTAGGGTAAGGCCTTCCACTATTCGTGGCTGCTATTATCCATATTTCTCGTAGAGGAAGAACTGTCGGAGGACAGTTATTTCCCTAACATCGACAGAGAATGACCAGAGACCATGAAGTATGCTTCGCTCTAGGCCACAAAGGACGCAAAATGGATTCGCGACACCAAAATCTTCTGGTGCTCATGGACATGAACATCGGCATGTCGATCAACTAGAAGTCACGCCTGTCGCCCACGGTGTATAACAGTCTGCAAAGTTTTGCCAACTTCAAAGATGATATGCACAACATCTATATCAAGGTGCGAAAGGATTCGGCGAAGCAGTGGACGAAGCTACCTTTTGTAGCCACTGACGATGCATTTTTTACTGTCTTGGAGACATGGCCTCCCAAATGGCACGCCCCAAATTTGGCAGAACTTGAGAAGGCGGCGGTGCAGAAAAAGAAGGATGATGCCAAGCTGCACATCACCCAATTGGCCGAGAAAAGGCAGAAGGAAACCGCAACAGCTAAGGACAGGGCAGCGTGAGAAGCAGCACAAAATCCGTGGAGCAGAAGAAGGTTGCAGAAGCAGCACAAGTAGCAGAGGCAGCAACAGCACAGGAAGATGAGGGCCAAGCAACATCATCGCAAGGGCAGGAGGCAGAGGAAATAGAAATAGCAGAAGGGAGTGTGAACCCAGGGGCTGCGTCCACACAGTTAAAGTGCCCACGCATTACAAAGAGAGTGGGACCAAAGAAGATGGTCAAGGCCTTGAAGTTGGCCATTGACCCGATCACCTTAACCGAAGGTGATCTCCATTACATCGGTGAGACGATATGTGATGTCACCAATGAAGCACTTTAGGAGTTTATGTAGGAGAATCAGACTGTGTTGGGGGCCCTCAGAGCGTAGTTGCAGGAGTTACAGGTGTGCCCCCCTCGGCAAGGTACCCTGTCAACCCACGTCGCAGCAGGAACTTCAGAAACAGAGCAAATGTTGCGTGTAAGGATGGCAAACACAACAGTATTGTTGGAGGGAGCTCTAGTGTCGTCAAATGCGATGGATCGATTTTTGATTAGCATGATTAAAGGCCTTGGCCTTAATCTGGCTGCCCTTCCTTGGGAAACATTGTATTTGCTATAGGATGGGATAACGGTAGAGCTGTGGACTAGGGAGAGCCGCGTGATCCAAGTTCTTAGTGAGCATAAGATAAACATAGAACATCTCAGCTTGCTGCGTGACAAATTGGTGTCGCAAAATCAACAATTGGTGTAGATGGTAGATGACGCTTGTCGATGCGTCCCGAAGTTGGTTATCGCAACAAATCTACCAGTAGAAGTGCGGATCCACAGTTTGGAAACTGGAGTCTGCGAGGCCAGAGAAGAGACGAAAAAGGTTCAACTGCAGCTAAATCTTTAGATTATCGAGTTGCAGTTGAAGGCGCAGCCTTCCACTCCCATGGAAGTCAAAGAATAGCTTACTAGCACTATCACAACAGGGTTGGAAGAAATTGGAGGTGCAGTGCGTGACTGTACCAGCATGTTGGAACAAGCACTTGAGGTCCTCACGACTTTGTAGGAGGACCCTAACATCCAATGCATGGGGACAGAGGCACGCGAACTCCAACAACAATACGATAGTATCAGAGGAACTGCACAGACAATAGTCCTCACTCAGCAGCTTGCGAGGATGCAACAAGCCAAGGCATTAAAGTAGCAGGTGGACGCGGCGCGCCATAAGGAAGCAGTTCTCAAAGTGCGCGTTCAACCATGGATTGATGAGGCCTTCACAATCATGGCGAATATTGAAGGGAAGCTCGTGCACATACAAGGGATGCATGCACAGATGCAGGGAAGCTCGCGCACATACAGGGGATGCATGTGCAGATGCAGGGAATCACGCCAGACATAGAGGTCTCAGAAGAACGGATGCAACAAATTCAGCAAGCAGCAGCACAGTGCGCTGTAGACATCAATACTGCTCAATAACAATTGGAGGGACTCCACGCCAAGATCGTCGCACCAATAGAGTGACTCAAGGGCAAATCATGATGTTTGTGTTGGGGGCCTGTTGGGAATGGAATCCCCCCACGAAATGTTTGGGGATCAAAGCTCAAGTTTTGACTTGTTATGGTTGTAAAGAATCCGCAAATTGTGGGCGCGAAGCACAAAATGTATGTTAGAGTCATAGGTTTGTCCGCCCTAAGTTAAATGTAATGTTAGCCTACCCATGGTGCGCGGACCATGGGATTGTATAAATAGAGTGAGGCTCTAAGTTGAAAAGAGAATAGAATAGAGGGAGATAGAAAAGTAGAAGCATAGAGTAAGAGTCTAAGGGTGTCTTGGGTCATAGAGTAGGAAACGACTCTGCAGCTGAGTGCACAGGGTAGATTTGAGTCTGTGATCGGAGAAGAGATTAATAAATAAAAGTTTTGTTACCAATCACATGTATCTATTCTAAGTTATTACATGTTTGATATCATTTGTGAATATATTGTTTCTTTACTGCGCGCACTTGTATGAATTGTGAATATTGTTAAGTATACCTGAAGGCATGCATATAAGCTAAGTTAATCAACTAATATTAGATTACTAGTAAGGACCTGGGTAATAATATTGTTCAGCCCTCGAATAGGGTTGCGCGAAGGCAGCATCTTAAGCTGCGAGGTACGAGTAAGTGTGCGTAGTGACGTGCGCATAAGGTCGAACCGCGGACCACTTGAACTCATCAGACATCTCAAGGGTGTGGAAACCTGGTTCTAGCACCCTCCCAAACTAGTTCAGGTGAGACCTCAGTCCATGCTCCGCGGACTGTTGCCAAAAGGGCTAGTCGTACCGAGATTTGTTTAACTAAATCACCTTTGAATCTAGGTCAGGCCCCAACAAGCCAACAACCGACAATAGAGGGGCCTATGACGAAGAAAGACAAATAGAAAGTGACACAGTCAGTGCACGAATCACCCAGTAAGCACTAGAAGAAAGAGAAGCCCACCGCACAAGAGAAAAGCAAGGTGGTAAACCTAGAATCCAATGAGGGTGTAGATGAAGGAGCTGAGGACATTGACATTGAAGGTGTAGACCCTATCTCAAAGCTACCAGAATACATCCTTCTTCGTCGAGGTAAGGTGAAGGTCCTGAAGGACCCTGATGAGGGAAAAAATTTTCCAAATACACCTTTGATACCCGATCAGATCACATTTGAAGGTCCACGCTTGGCGCGTGTCCCACATCTAAAGTTATAGGATTGGGACTTGGCGGATACTGAGCGATTCCCCCACCTGGCTACTGATATTTTCATGCAGAAGATATTCTATAAGGATTTGGGTGTCACTGCGCTGGAGTCAGTGAAGTGGAATCATGGGGTGGAGAAGGCAGGATTTCTAAACCTTCTATGGGTGCCACATTACCACCTTTTGCCCATAAATTTGATAGTGATCAAACAGTTGTTGTGCCTAGTGCACGACGAGTTCCCGTGGTTAGAAGAGCCAATCCCAATAACTGATATGTTGATCCATAGGATCACCCGGCTACCCCATTCGGGAAAAAATCTGGCTAAGGCATTTGGTGAAAGGTGGGCGAGCGCGACCTCACTGTGAGAATGAAGGACAAGTTTAAGCTTGTCAAGTAACCATGTGGCTACTCCATCTCAAGCATAACTGACCCCACGGTCAAGGTAGCCACTCAGATCTTGGCTGGGAAGATCATGCGGAACTGTCGCGCAGATGAGGTGTCAGCACCAGTAGTCTCATTAGCAGCCTAGTGCGCGGAGGGTGTACAATTTAATTAGGTGCACTACCTCTGCAGCGAGCTCCTCGCGAAATGCAGAGAAGTGCAGGATCAAAGTAAGATGTTCCATTACGCATGGTTGTTTTTATCAATCATGCTAGTCGTATGGCAGTTGCCGGATGAAAGTTAGTTTCCTCTGATCGCGATGGATTTTCCAGAAGCAGCGAAGTTTGCTTTGCTATGGGCCACGAAGGAAACTGAGCAGGTCCACTAGAGCAAGTTCTTCTGGGTTTTGATGGAGATGATCATCAATATGGCCATCAACTATAAGCCAAGACTGTCACCAACTATTTATGAGCAATGGTCAGGATACACGAAGTTCAAGGTGGACTTCCACTGTATCTCCATCTGGGCACATAAGGACCCATAACAGAAATGGTATGATCTCCCATACCTTACGACGGTTGATGCAATAGTAGTCGTCCTCGATCGTTGGCTGGTAGAATGGCGCACGGCCTCATATTTGTCCGCTGGATTGAGTAAGTCCACGGGAAAATAGAAGAAGAAGAGGCCGAGTTGAAAATGCAGCAGATGGTTGAACGACAGAAAAAAGGAGAGGAAAAATCTAGAGTTGAAGCAGATCGCACCTCTAAGGAGCAAGTAGAAGAGAAGGAAGATGAAGAAGAGCGTGATTCTGACAGAAGTCAGAAGTCTCTTTCAACATAGACAGAGGATGAGCAGCAATTTGAACAGGGTGGTGTATACCCGGAGAGTACCCCCTTTCGGATAAAGCGAAATTGGGAGAAGGAGAGAGAAGGGCCACGAAAGAAGTCTAAGGCCTCTAAGTCATCGTTTGACCCGATCACCTTGATAGAAGGTGACTTAGACAACATTGGGCATAAGGTCACAGACGTGACTGCGAAACTGTTGTAATAGTTTGAGAAGCAGCAGAAGAAAGCCTTGGTGGTCATTCAGATGGATCTGTCGAGCTGCAAATCCAAACTACTCAACTGTAGGCCGGTGTAGGGCAGAGCAGCGCGACGTTGACTAGTTTGGCATCGAGGACCACTGGAGCAGCGGAGATGGTCCGTTCCTTGGATCCTTAGGCCGTCGCGCTACCTGATGGAGCCCTAAGCATGGAGACAGAGGCTGACCGGGCTGTTTTAAGGAACATTGGTCTCAACTTGGTTGCTCTCCCAAGAGAATTCCTTCACACGCTGCAAGCAGGTGTGATCGCGGAGCTGAGGGACCGAGAGCAGCGCGCGCTGAGTGTGATCAGCGAGCAAAAGGTTCACAACGAACAATTGTCCATTGAGAAAACATCAGTGATGGAAACTTGGAAGAAGGTCCAGGAGAAAAATGAGAACACCACAACGGTGGTAGCAGAGGCGTGTAGAACCATTCCGAAACTGCACATCCCCAAAGAGGCGCCTGTGGAGGCCAAGATTCGAAAGTTGGCTGCAGGTGTGCACAATGCTCGGACCAAAATGGCCAAGGTTTAGTATGAGTTGAACCTCAAAATTACAGAGCTTGAGTTGAGGGCACAACCTTCAACTCCACCAGAGGTCAGAGAACAACGCGAGGCACTGTCAAGAATGCAGTTGCTACAGTAGATACCGTGGTGGCAGATTGCACTGCGCTCTTCGAGAAATCGCTGGAGGTACTTACCAGTTTGCAGGAAGATCCAAACCTATAGATTTTAGCAACCGAGGTGAGGGAATTGCATCAATGATATGATGAGGCACGAACGACGGCACGTACCGTTGCTATCACGCAGAAATCGGCAAAGCTGTAGGAGGCGAAGAAATTGAAAGAACAGGCGGATGCAGCGCAATGAAGAGAGGCAGTACTCAAGGCCAGATTGGGGCCTTGGCTGGATGAGGCTTATGTGCTCACTGCCACCATTGAGGAAAAGTTGACTAGCTTGCAGACAACACAACATAAGATCCAGGCAGATAGCAAAGGACCAACAACGGAGCAGCTGGTAGAGCAGGTTAAGCAGGCAGTGACGCAGTGTACCACTGAACTTGTAGTGGTGCAAGTGGAGTCAGGAGGTCTTCGCAGCAAGATCTCTATGCCAATAGAGTGACTCAAGGGCGAGTCACCATATTTTTGTTGGGGGCCTGTTGGGACAGGGTCCCCTAGGGTTAATTTTAGGGTTAAAAGCCCAAGTTTTGGGGCAGAGAGCCCAAGTTTTTGTATGTAAAGTGTAAAGTCTTTGCAATTTGTGGTCGTGGAGAATGTAGATGTAAAGTGTCAAAAAAGGTTTCCACCCTTCTTTTATGTAAGTTGTGTCGGCTTTAGAAGATCCACCCATGGTCCGCGGACCATGAGATTGTATAAAAATGAGAGTCTAAGGCAATTCAGATTTAGATGATGAATGTAATGGGTCATTAGTGAAAAGTGCGAAGAGTCTTAGAATAGAAGAGAGGCTCTACAGCTATGTGTGTAGAGGCCTGGGGTAGAAGTCCGCATCTGAGTGCACAAACCCCTACAGCTGAGTGTGCGGACCCCTACAACTGAGTGCGCAACATAGTTAGAGTCTGTAAGAAGATCTGAAGTACTAATAAAGAAGATTATTCTAGAATTACTTGTGTTTGATCTATTTACTTATGTTATAAATGCATGCGATTATGTTATGATGAATACTGGGTTTATGTTTTAATGCCATCTTAATGCGCAAATCTGTATATTTTACATTGTTATCTGAACGCACGTAATAATATCTATTTACGCGAATAACATCTTAATGCTAATTGGAATTATCAGATACTTAAACCGATCTAGGCAAATACAGAAGTAAGAGTAATTACAAAAGCGCATAATTAGATGAATCACCTCTTTAGGGTCCACGAAAGACGATCGTAGACCTTCGTGAAGGTCTAGAGGCCGATTAAGAAAAGTATAGTGATAAGCCCTAAAAGGCTTATCGATCTACGTGAAGGTAGAGTTAGGGCACAAAACAACATCACTACCATCTCTAGGTGAGGAAACTTGGTTCAAGCATCCCTCCATACTGCTTCGGGTGAGACTTTAGTCTGTGTTTCGCAGATTGATGATGAAAGGGCTAGTAGTGTACAGATTTGTTTGGCTAAATTAATGTTGAACCTAGGTCAGGTTCCACTAAGCCAACACTTTGTCATTCCTCTTGTCAGGCTTTGACTCAAGGTCGGAACATGCATATGATTCTGAAGCCTTCAACTCGGCCACCAACGACTGCTTGGTCCGACACTCACTTGTGTTGTGAGTCGGGCTCTTATGGAACTCACACCACTTTCCTGTGTCCTCTGACTTCGTGGTGTTATTCTTTTCTTGCGGCTTCGACACGTTGTCTTGGGTCACAGCATCTTGGCTTTTTCCTGGGTTTTTCAATATGGGGAAGCCTTTACCTTGCTTCAGATCCGTGGATCCAAAGTCTCGCTTCTTCTATTTAAACTTCTACTCCATCTTGACAGCGTATCGGTATGTCGTTCCAAGCGAGGAGATTTCCAGGAACTCCATCTCGGCTTGGATGTACCTGTGTAGGCAGCCATGGTATTTGAGTACCAAATGCCACTCAGGATACTTGATACCCAACTTTGTGCGAAGGGTATGAAAAATATTGGTAAACTCTGGCATGTCTTGGTCCCTTCCTTGCCGCAGCATGGTCCACTTTATGTATTTATCCTCATAGCTTCTGATAGGGTAGTAATGCTCCTTGATGGCATCCCAGAATGAATTCCAAGTGGGAGTCGTTGAAAACACTAAGTTCGTACTTTCATCCTTCTGCTCACAATAGGTTTCCCACCAATCCTTAATGTGGGGGGCGGCTTTGAGAAGAGCAAAAGTGATCTTTTCTCGACTGTAAAAATCATGAACATTAAAATACCCTTCTAGCATATTTAACCATTTATCTACGGCATCTGCATCTATCTGACCCTTGAATATGGGGATTTCAAAGTTAACTTGTACCTTAAAGGGTGTGGCGTTTCCAGAGTAGCTGCTGGAAGTAGATGTGTCACCCCTAGGTAGCCGCTGAAGGATCTGGGAAAAGTTGTCCATCATTGTGTTCCTTTGTCTCTTGAGGGCTTCTTCAAGCAAGATTTTGATAGGATCTCCTGCCCCCTCATCTTTCTTTTCATCCACCATGGGAGGCCGTCGGGATTTGCGAGGTTGGTCTTGCAAAGGTTTGACCAGTTCAAGCCCTAGCTCCTTATATCTTGACCTTGTTGAGGACATGCAAAGAAAAATAGAGAAAGAGTAGACCGCTCTGATACCACTGATCCATATTTAAACAAGAACGCAACAAATTACAAATATCACCATAAATACAGAGATGTAGCTAAAATAATACTTCATTTACTTAATGTAAAATACTGAAATATGCTTACAAACAGAAATGGAAATAAACTAGCTCGAGCGATGGTAGCTTATCTCTGAGAAGAGATGTGGTGGCTAGATGCCTCTGAACTGTGTTACAATGAGGCTCAAGGACCCTTTTATTATTGAACAATCATAGAAAACCCTTAAAAACCAAAACCATAGCCCAAGGAGATGTAACACCAAGATTTTATGGGCCCCGTTGAGGTTAGTTGGACAGCCAACTTCCAAGGGTCGTGACTTGGTCATATTATCTCCATTTGACGTGCATGATACACCGTTGGAAATATATCTTCAAGGACTATGACAAAAAAGAAAATTTTATCACAAAATTGTTGGTGGTAGATTGCCAAAAAAATGTCGTTTAGAGCCTCAAAACGGCTCCGGAAGTTTAGGACCCGAAAAACTACTAAAAATAGTAAACTATGCTACAATTAAGGAAATTAAAAAACTGAAAGAGACAATTGTGGGGGTCCAAGTGGGATAGGTGGGTGGCCACCAACATCCACCTAGATCATTCCTCCCCCCTTAGGAAGCAATGGTCCCCATTGCGTTGAGTGCCTCCATGAGATGGGGAAACTTCTGCTGAACTTGGTCCCTAGTGAGTTGTTCTACAATCTCTGATGTGTCCAGTAATGGTGGGAAGCATGGTCGAGGACAGTCCACATTGAACACTCAGTGCAAGCCAAGGAATGGGGAAATGTTGTGCTCCAAAGCATTATTTCCCATAGCCTTGGTAATGGTGTAAGGACTATATCGAAGTGGTCTGAGCTTCCGATGGGATCTGGTAAGGCATTATTTATGCAAATGCAACCAAACTTTGTCGCCCACCTGAAACTTGTGTGACACCTGATGATGATCATGTCGTTGCTTGTAATTGGAATTTTCCAGAATGGAGTAGCGATATATCGGCCCATGGGTAGAGGTGCTCTTAGAGTTATATCGAACGAATGCTTAACCTGACAGTGCAATGGTACCCCTATCGGTGAGGAGAAGATGTCCTTGTATCCCTTCATGACTGTATCCACATGCTTCTGTTGTGTGGAGGAACCCTTCCCATGGGAGATGGACGTGGTTACTATCTTCCCCTTACTTTGAGAGCGAACTAGAAATAAAATAAATTTCCTAGTATGGGAGATGATCTTTCTACCTTTCTTAGTAGAGATCAAAGAAGTGGCGGTAGGTGGGGCTACCTCTAGTATCCTGTATAATGTATTACACAAAGAAGCCTTGACTCATACA
This sequence comes from Pinus taeda, assembly GCA_000404065.3. Taxonomy (NCBI): domain Eukaryota; kingdom Viridiplantae; phylum Streptophyta; class Pinopsida; order Pinales; family Pinaceae; genus Pinus; species Pinus taeda. Next base: position 46,017 of record APFE030506046.1, read on the forward strand.
CAACATGTCGTTTCCACAAGTATGGTTGGCCTAATAATACATCACAAACATTCAAAGGTGCAGCATCACACAATAGCTCATCTCTGAAGGGCTTGATGTTGTAGGGAAGGCGACACTGTTGGCGGACTCAGAGATCTCATCCTTGGTGAAGCCACCCGATGTTGTACGGTTGTGGGTGTGGTATGGTTGGTTGTCCCATCTGCTTCTCGACCTCTGCTGAAATGAGGTTATTTTGGCTCCCATTGTCAGCAATGAATTGCAGCGGTGAACCCTTCACCCATATTTGTGAGTGGAAAAGATGCTCCCCCTCCTCTGGATCTTCGGCCTCATTCTTCTAGATATTGGCGGTGGCAATACTGGTGCAGGGCTCCACGTCAATGATCTGCTTCCCTCTGTCATTCCTCTTGTCGGGCTTTGACTCAAGGTCGAAACATGCATCTGATTATGAAGCCTTCATGATCCAGATTTAAACAGGAACGCAACAAAATACAGAGATAACCATATACACAAATATGTAGCGGAAATAATACTTCATTTCATTAATGGAAAATACTGAAATATGCTTACAAACAGAGTTGAAAATAAACCAGCTAAGGCAATGGTAGCTTATCTCTGAGAAGAGATGTGGGGGCTACATGCCTCTTAACTGTTCCAAAAACTATGTTACAATGAGGCTCGAAGGCCTATTTATTGTTGAGAAACAATGGAAAACCCTTCACATTCCAAAACCTACCCCTAGAAGATGAAAAGCCAAATTGTGGGCCCCGTTTGGGTAAATTGGTACATCAATTTCCCGCGGTCGTAACTTTGGCATACAATCTTCGTTTGACGCATACGATAGCTCGTTAGAAAGATCTATCCGAGAACTACCACTTTGGGAAGGGAAACATCGGTCCATGGACCCATTTTGCCCCCAGATTTCCCAAAAAACGTCGTTTAGGGCCTCAAAACGGCTCCGGAAGTTCAAGACCCGAAAAAATTGCTAAAAATAGTAAATTGTGCTACAATTACGGAAACTGAAAACTGAAAGAGACAGTTGCGGGGGTCCAAATGTGATAGGTGGGTGGCCACCAACATCCACCTGGATCATAGTCTGACAAACCCCTCTATTTAGGAAAATGGGATTAGACTAGAAAAGGATTCCCGTCGTCAAAGGTTATGTAAGTGGAATCTCCCACCATTCAGCTTTGTCTATCTCGATGGGCAGCGCCAACGAAGTGTTTTGTCTGCAAATGTGGACAAAAAAACCTTTCTTTAATGCAAGAACTTCCATATGGTAACCTAGAAACTCTACTTCTCTTTATACTTGGGGGCATGAAAACCTTTTGTACGTAACTGAAAAGTGACCAGCATAACTCTAACCCCGTAGTTTTTAGTAACTTAAACTGCTTAAGTTAGGTGATTGGTCTAGTCAACCATTCACCTTTGCCGGGATTGACATGAATGACAAAGTAAAGGAAAGGTTTCCCATCGAGAAGTTATCCTACCTAACCTCAGTAGTTCTTTAACCCCTAGGACAATAGTTGGTCGTTCCTAGCTTACATATAAATGGCTCTGGAGTAATGTTACGCATGGGGAAAGCTCCTTAAAAAATGAACCTACTAATGAGAGACATCCTTATTATATGACTGGCACAAGCAATGTTTCCGCAAAGTTCAAGATCGTTAAAAAATAAACCTATTTATGAGCATATGTTCCCCTAGATTTCAAGCTCATTAAAAAATTAACCCACTTTCGGTAAATAACCTTTGTGATCACATTACTATAGGCTTTTGAGTTTTGGTCTTGTTCTTACCATCACCTCCACGTTTTAGTCGATCATCCGACTCCACTTTATTGTTTACCCTTTTTAGGAACAGCTACGATGAGTGATTCTGTTAGCCATCTTCTTTACATTTCCATGATTGAAAAGTTCCAAACCTTACATGGAACCAGCTGCTACCCAAAAATATCACTCATTCCTCAAAGACGAGTCTCTTTTAAGCTCTTTTTAGACTTCGAAAATATAAAATGATTGCCGATCAATTGACCCCTCCAGCTCGTTAAAGTGATTGGAAGTGCCATCCCTCCTCTATATTTTAATCTTTTTCGACCTGAGGGATCATTACACAAAAAGATCGAGAACTTCTCCTTTTCGGCTCATTAAAGTGATTGGAAAAGTCATGCCTTTTGTATTGTTTTATACTTTTTCAGACTTAAGGGGTTATACTTCAAAAAAGGATTACTGGAGTTTCCTTTCCATCTCTTTTTAGACTCTCTAAAACTAAAAATGACCGAGTTATCTTTGTCATTAAACTTGTTAAAAAAATAGTGACGAACTTGTTCATTACAGACAAGAGCAAGTTTTAATGTCGCTAGGCTCGCTAAAACATAGCGACAGGTTTGCCCGAAGGGAAAATTATGGAACAAGCATATGTTATCCTCCTCAAGCTTGACAAAAATAAAGAGGTACTTGTCAGAAATGGGCAGGGAAAAATTGGGAAGAAAACTTGAAGAACTTCATTGGTAGTAGGTCGCTCTTGAACATGACACTTTCACTCCATCACCATGATTGAGTCGGGTTAGGTTATTTAGTTCACCAGCCATATCACCATTGGTCCTTTGTACCATCCATTTTTGGGGTTAACGCTACCAATCCATTTCTAGTGTCGTCGATATGTTCAAGAGAAGTCGCTCAAAGTATTAACCAACCTAGCTTATGCCTCATCTGCTGCAATACCTTCACACACCATTCTTTCATGACCACCACCTTGAACTTTGTATCATCAGATTGTTTTCACCTCCACAAAATCTTTTGCTCCATTTCATGTTGTAGATGTGGGATTCATTAAGGCCCTCGTACGATGGGTCACTTCTTGTCGACATCGGATCATTATCCAAGAAGTCAACTTAGGAACAACCCTTTTAGTACTTTAAGCATGCATGCCTCAATGGAAAGTTTCTTACTTCTGGTAAGTATATTAATGTAGCATAAAGTATACATAGTTAACTTTAATGTGTGCGTAAATTATTATTTCCTCTTCTGTTGGTGTACATGTATATTAACAGAACATAAAGTATAAATAGTTAATTTTAGGGCTTGGGTTTAATGTACATAGCAGATAGCGTAGCTTTAGTGCTTGCATCTCGTGTACATGCACATTAACATAACACAAAACACACTTAGCTTTAGCTACATTTTCTTGCATGTGGTGTGGATGCACATTAACATAGCATAGAGCATACTTAGCTTTAGTTAATTTTTGTTAGCTTGAGTGTTTGCATGAAGTTAAGCTTAAGTTAGTTGTTTTATGTACTGATCACTAGTGAATATACAAGTTTTATTCTCTTTTCCAATTTTTCTCCATACTTGCAAGTTTATGGAATTATTCTCTAGCTAGGTCCTTTGAAAGAGCGATAATCTTTGATGTGTGGAAACTCCATTGGAAATATTGAGCCACAAAATCATTACACAGTGAAATACAAACATCATACAATAATATCAGTTTTTTCATGTACAATGCAATTTTAGAATTGGATGTTCTAGAAGGAAAAAACTGTAAGATATAAATTATTTTAAAAAAATTCAAATTTGTAATTCTTTGGCTCTAATTACTATGTTGCAATTTGTTGTAGTTGATAACAGTTTTCATCCATTTTCCTCACGATGGATTCCATTATCTTGAAAACTTGAATAGTACACTGGTTCTTCTTTTTCTTGAACACTATTTTAGCACCATTCAAATAATATTCATTAAATCATAGTGTAAGGTGTTTTTTTCCATAAAAGTTGTATGAAAGCATGATTTGTACTCAATTATTATTTTTATTTTTGCATCATTTTCATATTTTCAATTGCTATGAGATTGAAGAGCTCTCTTCAATTGTGACAGTGTTGTTCTCATCTTAAATGTTGATATGGTTGAAACATATTGAACATTTATGTAGATGAAACATATTAAATTTTGAGCTAGTTGAAACAAAATTGTGTTTTTGGATTAGCCATGAATTATGATGATCTTATAACATCTAGTATGGCTAGCCTCTCAGTTATCAAATATCATGAGGAAGGTTATGGACCATTCAAATTAATTTGTGTTTGGATGTTTCAACTCTCAAGGAGTCTATTATGATGAGGATATAGTTTGGAAATTCCCTAATAATGGATATGTTGTGGTAACTAATGCTTTTGTAATCTTTTGAGAAAATTTAGAGATGATGGCATATTGTTTTCTTCTTTGATATTCCATGCATATTTCAATGACATTTTTCCTCATGTGGAGTATATCATGCCTCTTGAGCCCATAGGGCTTGAACATTCCAACAATTTGCAGTTTTTCTAGAAAAGCTAGAGATAATAACATATGGTTTGTAACTTTACATTCATCTTTTAATGGAGTATTTTATGCATCCTAAGTTTGATGGATTTGGTTCTTTTTTATTTCTTCTTTTCTTGATTTAGTATTTTTGGTCCTCTCTTTTTAGGAAAAAGCTTACAATACTTTCCATATGAGGAATATACATGTTTCATTGTTTTGATAACTCTTAAGACTCAACAAAAATGATCAAAGTCATTATAAGAAAGTTCATCGTGTCCCTTGTGTGACTTTAAATAGGTTGGGGAGGATAACAATCATTCCTGAAAACCACATGAAATAAACCCAACTAAACCCAAGTGCAACTCTTCTATTCTTTTTATTAAAAAACATAAAATTCAAAAAATAAAATATGAAAAGTATAACACACTCTCAAATGAGTGATTTTTTAATAGAATAACATCACTGTTTATTTACTTTAGTGAATAATAACCTATTAATACAAATATAAAAATCCTTGTAAATGCATATGCAAAAATTTAAAATAATATCATTCTAAAAGTCACAATATTTTAAACCAAAACTTGAAACTATATTCATGGAAAAAGAACACAAAACTAAACTAAAAAAAAAGCCAAAACTAATTAAAAAAATATAGATTTCAGAAATGAAAAATAAAAAATAACTAACATAATTTTTTAATGAAAAAGAAATTATAAAGCATCTTTATTCACTCACTCAAGTTTCCATGTCTCACAACCTTGACTAGTACGTCTCTCCCATATGACCTCATAACCTTTTCTTCACCCCTCTCCTCCATATTCATTTTCCCTCTAAATCTTCTCTGTTATAGACATATTTGGGCACTGTAACCCCAATCACATATGTCCATAAACCACGGGCTCCTAAACCCGTAAAAGTGTTGTTTCATACCGTAAAGGAAAAAGGTCAACTGATTACATCATTTCCTAAAAGTTCTCCCTCAAAAACTACACAGAACTAGTCAAAACTAGACCATACAGACTGCTCCATTCTGAGGGTGTGATGCATCTAACCTGTTACACACAGAAGGTGCGATGCATATTGAAAATTTATTTTGTAGGGTGCGATGAGTGAGAGCAGACAAATGGCAGAGGTAGTTTGCTAAGTGGAAACCCGGAGAATCTTCTAGAAACTACTCATTTGACACTTGCCTCTCTAAATTCGCCTAGGGATGAGTAAGAGATCATGAAATCTCCAAGTGGAATGAAGAACTATCAAAGAAATGACACTAATCAAAATTCCATAGGCTGACTCACCCCCCTAGAAATATCTATATATGGATCCTTCATCCTGGAGAGCTAGAGCCTGGAATTTTGTATTTTTTTAACGAAGTGTTGTTGGTTTCTCTGTGAAACATTGTAGTGTTGGGTGATCTAGCTTTTTATGAGGTGAAGAGGAATATACATGTTTCATTGTTTTGAGAACTCTTAAGACCATACAGACTGCTCCATTTTGAGGGTGCGATGCATCTCACCTGTTACACACAGAGGGTGCGATGCATACTAAAAAGCCCTTCTATAGGGTGTGATGAGTGAGAGCAGACAAATGGCAGAGGCAGTTTGCTAAGTGGAAACCCAGAAAATCTTCTAGAAACTACTCATTTGACACTTGCCTCTCTAAATTCACCTAGGGATGAGTAACAGATCATGAAATATCCAAGTGGAATGAAGAACTATCAGAGAAATGACACTAATCAAAATCCCAGAGGCTGACTCACCCCCTACAAATATCTATATATGGATCCTTCATCCTAGAGATCCAGAGGCTGGAATTTTGTATTTTTGTAAGGAAGTGTTGTTGGTTTCTCTGTGAAACATTGTAGTGTTGGGTGATCTAGCTTTTTATGAGGTGAAGAGGGCTTTCATGCTCGGAGGATGGCACTGGGTCAGACCACTAGGTTGTAATCCTATCTTCTATTACTTCTATCAATAAATCTTTTTGAGTTTTCCTCCATATTCTTGTATATTTTTGAATCTTGTATTGGTGTATGCATTTGCATGGTTAATATACATCTAATCCTATATTTTTTATGGTTATATATCTCTATGATTTGATGGTATTATGCTTCTTTGAATTTACAGGTGTTCTTTGAAGCGTGACAAGTGAGGAAAGAGTGGCAAATCTCTCTCAAAGGGGGGAGGAAACAAGCAAGGAGCCAAGTGAAAGACTGAGGTTGGTACTCTCTGCTTCTCTCTCATCTATCTCTCATAAAGGAAAACACATGTAACTTTATTTTTTTTGTTTCTAAGATAGCTACCCGTCTTAGTGGGACTAGCAGCTCTGAGTGGATACTAGTTTCCCTGATAACAAAATGGAAATTCTTCTGGGGATGTGAATAGTTTGATTATTAGTTATTGTTGTTTTCTTTATAAACTACAAATGGAGCCTAAAGTTAAGCCAACTAGCCTTTGAACTACTTTTGCTATGCAACTGCAAAGTAGATCAATGCTTCTTCAATCAATCTCCGGGTTAGTTTATGAATTGAACATCCGACTTGCAAACATCCTAAGTGCCCTGGTGGTAGCTCAAATAACCTCATTAGGTCAGCCCCTATACTTTGTGTTTACTATATATCATTAGCTTAGCTTAAATCCCTGAACTTAGCTGCAAACTGTGAATGAAAACCAAGCTTAGTCTCGTCCTTGGACCATTGCACTGTCTCTCATTGGTAGCTAGGATGCATCGCACCTCCCATGTGTTGTAGGTGAGATGCATCCTTGTTTCCCTGTGTTACGGGTGTGATGATTGAATGAGACTATTTCTGCCTCCAGATTTTGGTTTTTTCTTCATTGTTTTGAGCTCTATTCAGTACTTTTGTTTTCTATGATCAATATATCACTGTTGTTACCTCCTTCCTTTATATCATTCAACCTCCATTGATAAAGAATTATGAATGTTTTCTATGTATTTTTCATCATTTACAGTTATCCTTTGCAAATAGTAGCTTAATCGAACTATCGTCTTTTGATTTGAAAGTGTCACAAATGTCATTTTCAGTCAAAGAAAAGAGTGTCGTAAAGTCTTCCTCTCTTAGATAGTCGATTACACTTTTGCTATTGTATTTGATTTGAATCATCAATTCTTTGAAGTGTCGAAAGCATTCTTCAAGTAGAAATTGAAAGTGTCGTCTTAGTCTTCCTTTCATTTTCGAACAAGAAATTGATAAATTGTCACTTTGAGGAAAGATAGTTCAGATCTGTAATTAGTTTTCCTTTTGTCATTCTCACATTACGAAAACTAAAAAACAAATACATGCATGTGCATTTGCATTCAGACTGCATGCGAAAATTTATCTAGGACAAGTGCATCTTAGTGTGTGCTCTTTGCTCTATGTTGAAAGAATTTTATGTCCCTTTCCTTAGTGGCTAAGATTTTCATTGCTAAAAGAAAGTAAACAACTATTTATCGTCTTAGATTGCATATTTAGGAATTGTAGATCTACATCATGCAATGAACCTTAAATTCAAAGTCCTTAAGAAAGATCAACTGTAAAATAAACCTCAATGAACATAAAAATGCTTTTGAACCTGTTGATGCCTCGAAAATCGTTGCATCAACATCAAGGGATAACCACCCGGTCGAGACCTTAATACAACTCCTTTTCCGTTTGGAATGGTTGCTCCGAGTAGATATAATGGGATCAGTTTCCCAGTAATGAATAAAAGGGGTGGATGAATGATTGGTTTTATAATAAGTGATAATTAATAGAGGACTTAATCTATAAGCGAAAACACAAATGACTATTTTATCCTGGGAAGCTTTTATTCTTAAGTGAAACGTTTGGTAGCATATAGATGACGCTATTCAATAAACAAAGACATTCATTTAAATAATAATTGCTTCGTTCAAATAGTTGAATGAAGTAATTGATAAAACATTGTTACACTTCTCTTTTTATATTACTGATACATGTATGATTATAAGAATAGCAAACTGTAAACATCTAGTAGTGGAAAGTATAAATACTGTTGTTAAAACACATGCATATATTCAATAATAGCAAGAATGATCAAACAACAATTCACATAAAAAGAATAAATTCAGATATAGATAATAGTAACATATGAGCTGCAAATCATTCCTAATGTCAATCGCAATTCAAATTCCTTCTTTCGACACATAAATACTTTTAAATAAAGGTGGTAGTGCACATCCACATAAAAGATTCGTTATCAAAATTTGGAATAATTGGTCCAGTTTTCATAAAAGAATATGCCTGAAGTACAGTAGTGCAACTTCAGCCTTAAGTCATATACAAAAACTTACGACCCATTCTAAATACATGAAAGGGTCTATAACTACTAAATTAAACTAACAAACTACAAAATTAAAATGCTACCAAATTGGTACAAATCGATCTTGAATATCTCCCTCTCACAGCAATCTGATAGTCAGCAGCATGATTCATCACTTTGGCTGTTCGCCTTTTGACCTCAGTTGGCATATCACCAGCATCGGTTCCACTTCTTGAGGGCGGCTGAGACTAGAATTCATTTGAGAAGCATAGGTGGCATCATGTATATCGGGAATGATACACCCAATTGCATCCGTTAGGCATTTGAGGGCAGCTCTCTGGCTCTATGGTTTTACTAGGAACAACCAATAGGTGTCCCAAGTTAAACTTTTAATCCCTGTGATCAATCTCCCATTCTTTTTTAGCTCTTTGTAACATGATTGCTCCAATGTTTTGGCCAATAATAATTTTCCTAGTGTACATTGGGAGATCATGTTAGACAAATAGAGAGTATTGTTAATCAAATCAATAAAAAATTTTGTAGATAATTTGCATCTAGAAACCGCTCTCTCTGCTTTCATCAATTGGGACTGCCACTCCATGAATAGAATTTCTTTATGGGATTCTAATATTTTAGGCAAGTTCGTTGCCTGTCCCTCATTAGTGTCCTGCCAAGTAAGAAAATCCATTAAAGTCTCATCGGCTTGCTCTAAATACTATCTGGCATCAATTGATTTATCTATTATAGATGTCGTTATGTCGCACGGAAGTTCAACTTGGGCAATTTTATGACACAACAATCTTATTTGTGTTATTAGTGCCTTCTTAATCTATATTGTCTCTGCTCTGAAATCAAAAGGCTAGGGAAGACTCTTGAACTTCTCTATTTGAGCTAATAATTGAGCAATTTGCTCATTTTTTCCTTTTACCATATGTTCATTCATTGCCTTCAATTTTGATAATGCCTCTGATAATTCTTTCTATCTCTGAATCGCGAATATGCTCTCTGTTTCTCTTCATGCCACTGTTTGTTCAGTTGGTTATTTAACTGTTGCTGTGTGGACAATTGTTGTTGTAGTTGTTCTGCTTTCTGTTGTGCCTCCGATAGCTGTGTTTGTAGTGAAGCAACCGCCTGATCCTTTTATTTCAACAAATTTCTCACCTCCGATGCCTTGTCCATGGTGGTTGTCGAATAGGCACTAGCATATTGGGACAATTTTTTCAGGTCGTTGGAAGGGTTGAATTCTTCTTTCCAAACTACATTGGTTGTTATTGTTTTTTTAGGGAAAAGGGAAGGTTGATAAATCCTTCTCCTTTTCTGCTGATGCTTTATTACAGCCCTGTGTTTTGGGCTATAGAAGACATCCAATGGAGGAATATCCTCTACCTGCAAAATGATTTGATCCGAAGGATCCTTGCGAATTATTTCTAATTCTGTAGTTGGGGGTAGACCACTGGTTCGTTCGTTTGGAACCTCTTTTGATGTTATATCCTGTGTATCGGCCACTTTGGATGTATCGGCATCCCTTGAGCTCTCAAGATTGCTTATAATTGAATCAAATTGCTTCCATTCCTGGAGAAATCTCGGGTCAATCTGAGTGTCGACATTCACATCCTTGCTGCTCTGCTCCTGCTGCCTTCTCTATTCCTCACGTATTCTTTCTTGTTGTTTCCTTTGTGCTTCCTCTCTATCCTTCCTCTGTGCTTCTTCCTATTCTTTCCTCCGAAGTTCCTCCTGTTCTCTTCTCCGGACTTCTTCAAAAATTTCTAATGTAGCAGGAGGTCCGTTGGTAAGTTGCTGCTGAGGCTCGCTTGACTGAATCACTGGTGTAGTGGCTAACAAATCTGGTGGCAGAGTTTGCAACCTCTGATCTCTAAGTTTGTTGAATTCAACTAAACTCTCGTGATGGTATCTCATTTTAGGTGTCGCTTGCACCTGAAATAACGACTCGGCGGAGGAGAACAGGTCATCAAACTCATCTTCTTTATGTTCAAATTTAGTGAGTTTGGCCTGCTCTAGAACATTATAGACGACTTTTTCGGATCAAAGCATCTATTAGGCAGAGTGGCGATATTTAGTATATTAATCTTTTCTGCGTCTTTCTCTGCATGCTTGTAATCATGCAGAGTATAGACGCCACACCTTAGAGGAAAAGGAGGCCAAACTTGCTTCTTTGAATTCCTTAGAATCTTTGTAGCTGATGCGGATGTAAGCTGATATGCTATCTCTCGAGCTAATAGTTTGTCTGGCATATATAAGGGGAGGACATGAGTGCTGGCTTGACTGCCGAAAAGTCTCACATAGGTAAATTTATCTTCTGCAAACCAGGTTCGTAAAGTTGTTATGTCAATTTCAGCTTGAAGGGAAATCTTAGGGGCAGGTTTATTAAAAATTGCATAGTAAATAGGTAGCATGAATCCATTGCAGACTTGATATAGGTGGTGTTTATAATGGGCTTTCCACAACTTCTGGTGATAGATATGAATGGGCATGGGGTCCTGTTGTGGCCACCAACAACCCCCCTCGTTCTTTAGTATTAGCAAGAACATAAAACAAGTGGGGACCCTTAGTAAAAAATTCAATTTTTTTTTTATTATACTCCTTAAAAATATATCACATTGTGAGAAGAGAGTACAACATTTCATTTATGAGCACAATAAAAACTATGAAAAAGCGATGCGAAATTCATCACATCGCATACATTAAGAAGCACCCATAAATTAAGATCTTAAGAAATCTCCGATGGCCGATATACGACATCGCATGTCGCAACATCGCATAAACAACACACAATGATTTAACACAATTTGCGATCTTGCGATAAACACGATGCTACGATGCTGCGATGCTACAATCTGTGATCTGTGATCTGCGATATCACAATCTTGACAAAATGTGATAACGTGATAACGCGATAACGTAATGCAAGTTGCAGAAATTGCCCATCGCAAATTTTCCTCGACTCAACATTCAAGAAAAGCTGTCAGTAAACCAAAAAATTGGATGTGCACCTTAACGAAAATTAATGAATGTGCGCCAAAGTGTTAATGAAGGACATTTTTATGTTTGTCGAAGAGTCAACTCACAATGGGTGGCATTATTTTATACATTCGTAGAGCTTAGAGCTTTCGTGTCAATATTTATTGTCATTACTCTTTTCCTTTACGTGAACTGTAGGAATGAAAAACATGAAACATCTAAAGAAAAAGGGAAAGCGTCAACGCTCGGAGACAGAGAAGAGATGCCCTCATAAACGGATACCACATGCAACGGAACCGCAGAGTCCAGAGCATTTTTGAACAGATGCTGACATCAATAGCCGACTCAACACTCAGGGTCAAACGCTCACAAAAGCAGCATGTTTACAAAAAATCCTAAAGCTTATACCCGGTAAAGTAAAAGGCGCTAAAGGCGAAAAACGCACTACAAAGGCCCGGATCAAAGAACGGAGGCAGTATTCCATGCACTAAGAAAATTTTTTAGAAAGCAAGGTCCCTAACTTGCTTAGTCATTCGCAAGTTCGGAAATCAAGATAGCAAAGGCAGAAGCAATTTGAGGGAAATTTTGGTCACTACCAAGTATATACGTAGTTTCACCTAGCCAGAGGATGATTCCCAAAAATATCTTCTAGTTTACTAAAAAATAGTGCCACCGCTTTCCATTTCTATTTGCTTAACTCGGACAAAAGCGGAAGGCCACGAGCTGACTCTTCCCAAGAAAATGTTGAATGCCTTCAACATTAAGGAGCAAAAGCAGAAATAGTTAGGAATTAGATTCGATTTTTTAGAAATAAGTTTTCTTAGAAAAAGGGGGGTCATTTAAACCACATCCTAAATTTAATTAAGTTATTTAGTTAGCAGTATTTAAACCCTTCTCATGCATTTAGAGAAGGGGTCCAGAAATTTGTCAAAAACTTGTCCTCAAAACATGCACTTTTGCACCCTCAGAGGAGGTTTTGATGAATGAACGGATCAAGATTTATTGTTGTTTGCATTTGGTATCTACTACTGATGTTGCACTTCTGTACTCTTAGTAGATATTAGAACAAGGAGAGATAAATCATTGTTCCTTGAAGCTTATGAGTAAGACCAGTCAGAAATGTTACTTTTATCTCTTGACCATTTCTGCTTATATTCTTAAAGGAATATACAGTTTTTAGTTGTTTATATGTTATTACATGAATGTTTGTGTTACCATTTGGTACTTTTTTACGGTGGATCCATTTATTTATGTTTAATGTGTGAATAACTTATTATGCGATATCTTGTTCACAACTATTTTGCCTAACTTTTTATGCAAAGTGGTTCATCTTAATTGATTTCCATTCTTATAATTGTTGAATGATCTTTATTACCAATTATTATTTGAAATCTCTTTAGATCGCATAATAAAAGAATTACATCTCGTGTTAGCATAGATTAGATGTGCTGTTTTCATTAGATTACAATAGCATAGAGTTAGATTAAAGTAGTTTAGATAGGAACTTTTAGATCAACAACATCCAATTCTTCACACACACACACGCTTAGATTGGGAAACTGGTCCCATTATCCCCAGTTGGACCCGCAATACCAAACGGATAAGGAGCTACCAACCAAGGCCCAGACCAGGCGGGTATCCCCCTTGTTGTCGACCCAATTTTCTGGGCTTCAACATATTTGGCGCTGGAAGGAGGGCCTGAACATGTTGTCTGTTGGAGTTGTGGGCAATTGTGATATTTGAATTAGGATGGCTTCTCTCAAACTTCCCATTTGGAGTTGTATCCATGTTTGCGCCTCTTCCAACACCCCACCTGAAGTGGTAAGACTCTTGTCTCAGGTAAAATTCAATGGTAAGAGTAATTTTTTTGCTTTTAATCATGCCCTTCAATTTATTCAAAATGTTAAGTTCAAACGTCCAAGCAATTGACGAAGGCAATTTATGCAGAATTTTTACTCTCACATTCACAGCGGAAGCGAGAAACTGGTGTAGAACCCTCCCAGTTGCCTCAATTCATAGCTGGGACCAATTTGTCAAGGCTTTCATTTGTAAATTTGATTGTTATGATTTTGATCAGGTATATGATGAAATTGAATATCTACGAAAAGAAGAAGAATCTGTTAGGGATTTTAATATGTGATTTCATCTTAATTGTCTAAAATATGATATTGAGAACGAACTCATGAATGAAGAATCTTCAGATTGTGTTGAGCATAACTATTCCCTACCTCCTATGCCTGATCCAGCAGAAATTAGTCCAAGTCTTGTTCCATTTTCTTCTAATATGAATGAGAATTCCAATTTGAATATGCGAATCACTCATGATGAAGAAACTTCCCAAATATTAGGAGACATGCCTGCTCTAATAAAAGAGGACACAAGCGAGAATGTTGAAAGAAAGCCTGCCTTGGAACTAGAAAGAAACTTGGAGACAACGTTAGATAATATCATCACAGCTTGACAAATGCAGATGTCAAGGTTAGAACAACAAAATAATTCTCTTTCGGAAAATACAAACACACAAAGGTATGATCTAGAGCCTAATGTCTACGATGAATGTGATGAACAAGAATTTTTCATGATGATATTTTCAAATGCATTGTTTGAGAGTCACATTTTTCCCTTTATCCTGATGTTTTTAGTGATGACACTTTTCTTCCCCTCGGTGTTAATGATATCCCAAAAAGTATAGAGGATTACTCAAATGAATCACCATTAGGATTTCAAGATAAAGGGACAGCTATAGAACCCCCTTTTGCCATTTACAAACATGAACGACTTGACCTTCCCTTTTTGATTATACTGGATGAAAAAGAGAAATCTAGGGAATCCTGTGAAGTCATTTATGATAGCTACTTAGCTAATGATAATGTTGATTTATCTCAAGTAACTCAACAGAGTTAAGATAATGAGAGATATTCTAATTCAAGAATTATACCAGCCAATCCTCATTTCAGAGTGACGAATCATTTGCATGATTTTACTATTCAAGACAATATCCCAATCTATGATTCATATCATGAGAAAACCACCATGCCTCTTCCCAATAATAATTTTTTTTCTAATTCACAAGATGAAATTCGAAATTACTCAAATCCCATAATTCTCGCCAGTTCTTGTGAAAAAGAAGATATTTCAAATCAATCTCAATTGTGTTATAACATTAGTTGTACAGATAATCATTACATTCTTTCTCGCCTGCATTCATTTTGTATAAAATCGGATTGTGTTTTAAATTTTCAGACTTTTGATAGATTGCTATGGTATATTGAGCACCTTATCAAAGAACATTCGAGAGATGTGTTACCATTTTGGAAAACTGAATTTTGTCATGGAAGTATAGAACTTTTTCAATTCCAAGATCAATCAATATCATCCTTCCTTAAAAAACTTCTATGTCATCCAAAACATCATCAACGAGAGAAAGTATTTTTGGAAACATGCCAACAATTCACGATAATTGATAATTCTCTTTTGCGAAAATTCCATCTATTATTCATTGTTTTTTTTAGAGATTTATATGTGGAAACTTTCCTTTTACGAGAAATTTCTAAAAGCTTGACTTTAATGCATAATAGATTTCAGGCCATTAAAATTAAAAGCTCATATTCACAAACTAGCCTGTCATCTTTCCTATTGAACGATCACCAATCCATAACAGGAATTCATCCTGATTTTTATGATCCGATAGGTATCCAATTGGAAAGAAGATTTCATAAAGAAGAAAAGTTGTATTCTTAACAGTGATGTTTAAAAGGTACATACATGTAGGAATAAAAATGAAAATATGGTTTCATTGGAAATATCATTTTACCTAGTCAATTTTTTTGTATATAGTTAAAATAGGAGTAGGAGTAATTTAGCTAGGTTAATAGGCGGATAATTTAATTTTTAAAAGTTGATAGGCAAAATAAAAGAAGAAATTATCCCTATTATGTACATAATCTGAGGGAATAGTTACCTCTCATTTCTTTAAATATTTCCCCCCTAATAAAATCTGTTGTGGTTAACAGCATTTGACATTTACTAAAGACACCATTTCTCTTTCAGATTTTTAACTTTTGCTTGTATAAATAGAAAATATTTTGGAAACTTGATCTTTATTATTATTAGATGTAGTTAAAAACTTTAACCCAGATACAATACTAGTTTCAACTTCAAAAAATTTGATGAAAGCAATCTTTAGTGAAGAAATTGTTTTCTATCGGCATAGTGAAAGGTATCAATAACAAAATGAAGATTCTATGTAGAACAACCATTTCCAAAAAACTCTAATATTGTCATCCAGAATATTCTTAAGGAAAAAAATGAATTCCTCCCTGCTAGAGAAAATCGCAGCATTCAGAGGAACAATCCATGAATACACTTTATCTTAAAGAATAAGAGGTCTCATCACGAGCCGATTTATCATGATCATAGATATTATAACTTGCTAACTTTGCCAATACTGCCCACCAAAACAGGGCAATGACTCAAGATTGTTGAAATCAAAAGACAAGGGGCCTCATCACAAGCCAGCTTGTTCAGCAAAAGTGTAAATCAAGTCAATAACTATGTCATAATTTTGCTACCAAACTAAGACATTGTTCTTTAAGAATAAAAAGAAAATCAAAGCAATAAGTGTCAATGTGGGTTTTTCTTTGAAAGTGTAGATCACCTTAAGCAGGATAAAGGATCATTGCTAGGTAACAGGTAACCCTGTCGAGGCTATGGACACCTGCTGGCAGCAGAGGCTCTACCTACGATAAATGAGCATATTTAAACTGGTTCACAGGGAAAACTTTATTTTATCTTTACAAGACCATGTAATGGCTGATGTAAATGCAAGGACAAGCTGAGGAAGCAAATAATTAAAATAGAAAGAAGTTGGAACAAAATATCATTGACAGTTTAGAGCATAATGTGCTTTATCTTTCCATAATAAAGATTAAAATTTCTAAAAAACTTTCTGTTTTGGAAGTTTGAAAAGTTCAAAATAAAAGCAGAGATAACTGGTTCTTCCAAGTGAATCGCCATTGTTGTGGCCACCAACAACCCCCCTCCTTCTTTAGTATTAGCAATAACATAAAACAAGTGGGGACCCTTAGTAGAGAATTCAATTTTTTTTGTATTATACTCCTTAAAAATATATCACATCGCGAGAAGAGAGTAGAACATTTCATTTATGAGCACAATAAAAACTGCGAAAAAGCGACGCGAAATTCATCACATCGCATACATTAAGAAGCGCCCACAAATGAAGATCTTAAGAAATCTCTGATGGCCGATATACGACACCGCATGTTGCAAAATCGCATAAACAACACACAATGATTTAACACGATCTGCGATCTTGCGATAAACACGATGCTACGATGCTGTGATGCTACAATCTGCGATCTACGATCTGTGATATCACAATATTGACAAAATGCGATAACGCGATAATGTAATGCAAGTTGCAGAAATCGCCCATCGCAAATTTTCCTCAGGTCAAGATTCAAGAAAAGCTGTCAGTAAACCAAAAAATTGGATGTGCACCTTAAATAAAATTAATAATGTTTGCCAAAGTGTTAATGAAGGACAGTTTTGTGTTTGTCGAAGAGTCAGTTCACAATGGGTGGTATTATTTTATAAATTCGTAGAGCTTAGAGCTTTCGCGTCAATAATTATTGTCATTACTCTTTTCCTTTGTATGAACTGTAGGAATGAAAAACAGGAAACATCTAAAGGAAAAGGGAAATCATCAAAGCTCGGAGACAGGGAAGAGATGCCCTCGTAAACGAATACCGAATACAATGGAACAGCAAATTCCAGAGCATTTCTGAACAGATGCTGACATCAATAGCTGACTCAACACTCAGGGTCAAAAGCTCACAAAAGTAACATGTTTACAAAAATCCTTGAAGCTTATACCTGGTAAAGGAAAAGGCGCTAAAGGCGAAAAACGCACCAGAAAGGCCCGGATGAAAGAACGGAGGCAGTTTTCGACGCACTAAGAAAATTGTTCAGAAAGCAAGGTCCCTAATTTGCTTAGTCACTCGCAAGTCCAGAAATCAAGATAGCAAAGGCATAAGCAATTTGAGGGAAATTTTGGTCATTACCAAGTATATACGCAGTTAATTCACCCAACCAGAGGATGATTCCCAAAAATATCTTCTAGTTTACTAAAAAATGGTGCCAGCACTTTCCATTTCTGTTTGCTTAACTCAAACAAAAGCAGAAGGTAACCAGCCGACTCTTCCCAGGCAAATGTTGAATGCTTGCAACATTAAGGAGCAAAAGCAGAAATAGTTAGGAATTAGATTCGATTTTTTAGAAATAAGTTTTCTTAGAATAAGGGCGGTCATTTAAACCGTATCCTAAATTTATGTAATTAAGTTATTTAGTTAGCAGTATTTAAACCCTTCTCATGCATTCAAAGAAGGGCTCCAGAAATTTGTCAAAAATATGTCCTCAGAACATGCACTTTTGCACCCTCAGAGGAGGTTTTGATGAATGAACAGATCAAGATTTATTGATGTTTGCATTTGGTACCTGCTACTGATGTTGCACTTCTGTAATCTTAGTAGATAGTAGAACAAGGAGAGATAAATCATTATTGCTTGAAGCTTATGAGTAGGACCAGTCATAAATGGTACTTTTATCTCTTGACCATTTCTGCTTATATTCTTAAAGTGATATATAGTTTTTAGTTGTTTATATGTTATTACATGAATGTTTGTGTTACCATTTGGCACTTTTGTACGGTGGAGCCATTTATTTATGTTTAATGTGTGAATAACTTATTATGCGATATGATGTTCACAACTGTTTTGCCTAACTTTTTATGCAAAGTGGTTCATCTTACTTGATTTCCATTCTTATAATCGCTGAATGATCTTTATTACTAGTTATTATTTGAAATCTCTTTAGATTGCATAATAGAAGAATTACATCCTGGGTTAACATAGATTAGATGTGCTATTTTCATTAGATTACAATAGCATAGAGTTAGATTAAAGTAGTTTAGATAGGAATTTTTAGATCAGCAACATCCAATTCTGCACACACACACCCTTAGATTGGGAATCTGGTCCCATTATCCCCAGTTGGACCCGCTATACCAAATGGATAAGGAGTTTCAAACCAAGGTCCGGACCAGGCGGGTACCCCCCTTGTTGTCGACCCGATTTTTAGGGCTTCAACATATTTGGCGCTAGAAGGAGGGCCTGAACAGGTTGTCTATTGGAGTTGTGGGAAATTGTGATATTTGAATTAGGATGGCTTCTCTCAAACTTTCCATTTGGAGTTGTATCCATGTTTGTGCCTCTTCCAACACCCCACCTGAAGTGGTAAGACTCTTGTCTCAGGTAAAATTCAATGGCAAGAGTAATTCTTCTGGTTTTAATCACGCCCTTCAATTTATTCAAAATGTTTTAAGTTCAAACGTCCAAGGAATTGATGAAGGCATTTTATGTGGAATTTTTACTCTCACATTCACAGCGGAAGCAAGAAACTGGTGTAGAACCCTCCCAGTTGCCTCAATTCACAGCTGGGACCAATTTGTCAAGGCTTTCATTTGTAAATTTGGTTGCTATGATTATGATCATGTATATGATGAAATTGAATATCTACGAAAATAAGATGAATCTGTTAGGGATTTTAATATGTGATTTCATCTTAATTGTCTAAAATATGATATTGAGAATGAACTCATGAATGAAGAATCTTCAGATTGTGTTGAGCATAACTATTCCCTGCCTCCTATGCCCGATCCAACAGAAATTAGTCCAAGTCTTGTTCCATTTTCTTCTAATATGAATGAAAATTCCAATTTGAATATGCGAATCATTCATGATGAAGAAACTTCCCAAAGATTAGGAGACATGCCTGCTCTAATACAAGAAGACACAATCGAGAATGTTGAAAGAAAGCCTGCCTTGGAACGAGAAAGCAACTTGGAGACAAGGTTAGATAATATCATCGCAAGTCAACAAATGCAGATGTCAAGGTTAGAACAGCAAACTAATTCTCTTTCGGAAAATACGAACACACAAAGGTATGATCTAAAGCCTAATGTCTACGATGAATGTGATGAACAAGAATTTTTTCACGATGATATTTTCAAATGCATTGTTTCAGAGTCACATTTTTCTCTTTATCCTGATGTTTTTAGTGATGATAATTTTATTCCCCTCAGTATTAATGATATCCCAAAAAGTAGATAGGATTACCCAAATGAATCACCATTAGGATTTCAAGATAAAGAGACAGCTATAGAACCCCCTTTTGCCATTTACAAACATGAATGACTTGACCTTCCCTTTTTGAATATACTGGATGAAAAAGAGAAATCTAGGGAATCCTGCGAAGTCATTTATGATAGCTACTTAGCCGATCATAATGTTGATTTATCTCAAGTAACTCAACAGAGCTTAGATAATGAGAGATATTCTAATTCAAGAACTATACCAGCCAATCCTCATTTCAGAGTGACGGATCATTTGCATGATTTTACTATCCAACACAATTTCCTGATTTATGATTCATATCATGAGAAAACCACCATGCCTATTCCCAATCATAATTTGTTTTCTGATTCACAAGATGAAATTCGAAATTACTCAGATCCCATAATTCTGGCCAGTTCTTGTGAAAAAGAAGATATTTCAAATCAATCCCAGTTGTATTATAACATTAGTTGTACAAATAATTGTTACATTCTTTCTCGCCTGCATTCATTTTGTATAAAATTGGATTGTGTTTTAAATTTTCAGACTTTTGATAGATTGCTATGGTATATTGAGCACCTTATCAAAGAACATTCGAGAGATGCGTTACCATTTTGGAAAACTGAATTGTGTCATGGAAGTATAGAACTTTTTCAATTCCAAGATCAATCAATATCAGCCTTCCTTAAAAAACTTCTATGTCATCCAAAACATCATCAATGAGAGAAAGTACTTTTGGAAACTTGCCAACAATTCACGATAATTGATAATGCTCTTTTGGGAAAATTCCATCTATTATTCATTGTTTTTTTAGTGATTTATATGTGGAAACTTTCCTTTTACAAGAAATTGCGAAAAGCTTGACTTTAACGCATAATAGATTTCAGGCCATTAAAATTAAAAGCTCATATTCACAAACTAGCCTGTCATCTTTCCTATTGAACGATCACCAATCCATAAAAGAAATTCATCCTGATTTTTATGATCCAATAGGTATCCAATTGGAAAGAAGATTTCATAAAGAAGAAATTTCAGGCAGAATTCCGACTGAAGTTACACTTTCTAATTCCAAATTCAATGTTGACGGTCCAAGAAAAGTTTTATTCTTAACACTGATGTTTAAAAGGTACATACGTGTAGGAATAAAAATGAAAAGATGGTTTCACTGGAAATATCATTTTACCTAGTCAATTTTTCTGTATATAGTTAAAATAGGAGTAGGAGTAATTTAGCTAGGTTATTAGGCAGATAATTTAATTTTTAAAAGTTGATAGGCAAAATAAAAGAAGAAATTATCCCTATTATGTACATAATCCAAGGGAATAGTTACCTCTCATTTCTTTAAATATTTTCCCCCTAATAAAATCTGTTGTGGTTAACAGCATTTGACATTTACTAAAGACACCATTTCTCTTTCAGATTTTGAACTTTTTCTTGTATAAATAGCAAATCTTTTGGAAACTTGATCTTTATTATTATTAGATGCAGTTAAAAAATTTAACCTAGATACGATACTAGTTTCAACTTCAAAAAATTCGATGAAAGCAATCTTTAGTGAAGAAATTGTTTTATATCAGCACAATGAAAGGTATCAATAACAAAATGAAGATTCTCTGTAGAACATCCATTTCCAAAAAACTCTAATATTGTCGTCCAGAACTTTCTTAAGGAAAAAAAATGACTTCCTCCCTGCTAGAGAAAATCACGGCATTCAGAGGAACAATCCATGAATAGACTTTATCTTAAAGAATAAGAGGTCTCATCACGAGCCGTCTTATCATGATCACATATATTATAATTTGCTGACTTTGCCAATACTACCCACCAAAACAGGGCAATGACTCAAGATTGTTGAAATCAAAAGACAAGGGGTCTCATCACGAGCCAGCTTGTTCAGCAAAAGTGTAAATCAAGTGAATGACTGTGTCATTATTTGGCTACCAAACCAAGACATTGTTCTTTAAGAATAAAAAGAAAATCAAAGCAATAAGTGTCAATGTGGGTTTTTCTTTGAAAGTTGTAGATCACCTTAAGCAGGATAAAGGATCATTGTTGGGTAACAGGTAACCCTGTCGAGGCTATGGACACTTGCTGGCAGCAGAGGCTCTATCTACGACAAATGAGCATATTTAAAACTGGTTCACAGGGAAAACTTTATTTTATCTTTACAAGACCAGGTAATGGCTGATGTAAATGCAAGGACAAGCTGAGGAAGCAAATAATTAAAATAGAAAGAAGATGAAACAAAATATCGTTGATAGTTTAGAGCATAATGTGCTTTATCTTTCCATAATAAGGATTAAAATTTCTAAAAAAAAAAATTTTGTTTTGGAAGTTTGAAAAGTTCAAAAAAGCAGAGATAACTTGTTCTCCCAAGTGAATCACCAATTGTTGTGGCCAGCAACAACACCCCCTTTTTCATTTAAGTGTTATCCAGAATACTAAATGAATGGGGACCCTTAATTAAATTTTTGGAAAAGCAAGAGTTTACTTTCTTCAAAATAAGGTTACCATCGTAAGCTTAGGAAGATCTTTTGAATACTTTAAAACCTAAGTTTATAGTAATAAAAAGTCTTAAAAAAAAAGCTGCATCGTAAAATGATAGTAAAGTACCATCATTTGGCTATTGCATCGCAATAGAAAAAACTAATAAGAAAAACTGCAAGATTTACCGATTTGTGATAACACCGATTGCGAGATCGCATATCACAGGAAATGGGCTAACGAAATTTGGCAAACGTAAAACTTCTGAGATATCGCGATAAAATGATGGTTGTGATATTAAGCCAAACTAGCTCTGCGATGTTATATTTACGATAGTGCGATAATGCGATAATGCGATGTCGCGATCTGCAAAGTTGCGAAGCAAATCACAAAATCACTCCATCATGAATCTTTTGGGCACGCTATTCAAGAAAAGTCACTTACCATAATCTGACTCAATCATGCGCTTTAAATGTTAATAAAGGGATTAGTTGTCAGTTATTAATGAAATATGGACGCGTGCTTTTCAAAGAATTACTTCACGTAAGGTGACATATCTGATGTATCTGTTGCATTTAAAACTCTCCCATCACCTTTCTTGATCAGTCATTTCCATTTCACTTGTGAGCCACAGGAACAGAGAACGGAGAACTATACAAGGCAAGACGCAGGAAGAAATGGGAAAGAAAAATAAAGCTCAGAGCTTCGAGGTGAAGGAAAAGAGGCAGGCGCACTCAGGATAAATGAGAATCATAAAGAGTTGCTCTTTAGTAAGTGGGATGATCAAATCAAAGAAGCAGAAAAAGCGGCAGGAACAACAGCTACGACAACAAGTATTCTCATTCACTGTATAAATGAGAATTTGCACAGAGCAAATTTAATCGCTAAAACTAGTCCGACATATTTACCAAACAAACCAGAATTAGAGGAGGGTTGGAAGCAGAAAGCACAAGAAAAGGAAAAAGAAATCCAACTACTAAAAAGATTAAATTGGGAATGTTACTGGACATATTTGGTAAAACCGCATAGTCAGTGGATGACCGTGAAATGTATCATAAATGCGGCTGAAAAGGTGGTGCCAGCACTCATCGATTCCATTTTCTCAGTCCAGCTCAAAGCCGAAGTTAGCCAACTGACTCTCCTTAAACAAATGTTGAATACATGCAGCTTTAAAGACCAGATACATAAATAGTTTAGTTTGGAATCTTATCTTTGCTTAAAAATTAGATTAGAAAAAGGGCAGTCATTTGAAAACCGCATCCTGATTTTTTGTAAATAAACTATTATTAGATTTAGTTAGTAGTATTTAAACCCTTCTCATGCATTTAGAGAAGGGTACAGAAATTTGTCGAAAACTTGTCCTCAGAACATGCACTTTTGCACCCTCAGAGGAGGTTTTGATGAATGAACGGATCAAGATTTATTGATGTTTGCATTTGATATCTGCTACTGATGTTGCACTTTTGTACTCTTAGTAGATATTAGAACAAGGAGAGATAAATCATTTTTGCTTGAAGCTTATGAGTAGGACCAGTCATAAATGGTACTTTTATCTCTTGACCACTTCTGCTTATATTCTTAAAGCAATATACAGTTTTTAGTTGTTTATATGTTATTACATGAATGTTTGTGTTACCATTTTGCACTTTTGTATGGTGGAGCCATTTATTTATGTTTAATGTGTGAATAACTTATTATGTGATATGTTGTTCACAACTGTTTTTCCTAACTTTTTATGAAAAGTGGTTCATCTTAATTGATTTCCATTCTTATAATCACTGAATGATCTTTATTACCAGTTATTATTTGAAATCTCTTTAGATCGCATAATAGAAGAATTACATCCCGGGTTAGCATATATTAGATGTGTTGTTTTCATTGGATTACAATAGCATAGAGTTAGATTAAAGTAGTTTAGATAGGAATTTTTAGATCAGCAACATCCAATTCTGCACACACACACCCTTAGATTGGGAAACTGTTCCCATTATCCCTAGTTGGACCCGCTATACCAAACAGATAAGGAGCTACCAACCAAGGTCCGGACTGGGTGGGTACCCCCCTTGTTGTCAACCCGAATTTTCGGGGCTTCAACATGACTCAATAATTTGTTCTTTAAAATATGTAACATGCCCAAATAGGTCTTCAATACATGACAATGACTCAATTGACTTTATGACAAACCTAGAAGCTCTCAATGGGTGCTTGATCTAAAATTAAATTTCCCTTGAGCATGAAAATCATGCCTTAAGAACAAAAGTAATATTTTTTTTTTCTCTTTTCATTAAATACAAAAAGTCACGATTACATATGCCATTATGAAGACCAAACCTAGTTACATATTTCAACAATAAAGACACTAACTCTACTAAGGGTATTGATGGAGATTGACCTTTGAATGTTGGGTTTTCTCCTTGCGGAGATTTGTTAGCATAAATCCAATCCATGGATCTAATTTATATTAAGTAAAACAACTCCTCCCATAAATATATCTACTATCTCCATAGATCTGGCACCGAAACACTATCAAAATTCAAATTTGAGGGATCCAAAACCAAAATCGATTGGTTTCGAGAGTCATCGAATAGATCAAGTTGTGTAGGTACCTTTTCAATATTTTCCAAAAAAACTAGATGGGAAATCAGTTCTTATCAGGATTCAGGCGGGGGATCTAGTGTAATATCTGAAGTAGACTAATGAAGATAAGCTAGGAATTCTAAGTAAGTTACAATGTTTGATCTATGCGAGGAAATCAATGCAATATGTAATTTAGCTGTAAGAATATGGAATTGAACAAAACTCATCCATTATCATAAACCTGAGGTTACGAGGAGGTTTTCCTGAAACCAGTAACTCCAAGGGACCAAATTCATTTAAGGATTTCGTAAAAGGAAGGGAAAAGACAAAAAATAAATTGGAACAAGCCCTTAATATTCTTGGGCCCTACATTGTGGAATAGATGAATTAGGTTCTATATATGGTAGTTGACCTGGCATAGGTTAACGAACTTTGCACCAATTTCCAATCACATCTAGTTATATGTATAGTCAACGAATTCTAACACAAATTGGAGGACCTCCATCAGTGAGTTTTCCCCAACTGGAATGCAAATTATGATATTTGTTTATATTCCAAGGGTTTTTTTGTAGTACAATTTAATACATTGAAGGATACAAATTTTGTCTTAAAAGGTGGTCCATGGTTTTGGGTCATTGCAAGCCTTTTTATGACCCAATGGTTTCGAGGTTTTGACACAAATACCATGGTGGTTTCAAAAATACCTGTTTGGGTTCAATGACATAACCTCCCTTTCCATTTTTGGCATCAAAAAGTATATAAGGAATTCGAAATACAGTGGGGAAGTTAATATAGCTAGATCTAGGTAGACCTACAAAAGAATTTATTTCTTTTGTTAATATTTTTGTAGAGGTAGACCTTAGCAAAGCTTTACCTAATCACATTCCCCCAATTCATACCATATTTCAGTGGACCAATCCTTTATATTTTGAAAACATGACATTCAAATTCTGTATTTGTCTTCAAATGAGAAATTTATAGAATACATGTCTGAGCAAGCCAAGAAAAGTCCAAAAAGAAAAAGGAAACATTCCCAAAACTTGAAGGGATGGCAATTCTTAGAGCAACATCTCTCAGAAGCAAAGGACGATGAAAAAATGGATAATCCTACAAGTGTGGTAGATCAATATCCATAATAAATATTAGTGGGAGGAGCCATTGAGAAAATGGGAACAATGGTTCAAAGTTCAAAAGTTATTGAAGTGTCATAAACTATAATGCCAATGTAACAACACGAGTAGATGTCCCCTAAAAAGAAGGCAAGAGGCATTAAAAGAACCCATGCATATGACAGCTCATACTCGGATAAAGAAATCCCTTTGAAGGCATAAGAGAATCATTTGGCTATTGTATCTACCACTTCCAGTCAAGGAGGTTGGCTAAAATTGGAGAAATGGAAAGGCATAGAAAAGGGTAAGTACGTGCTTTCACACTTACCTCTTAAATGTATTTTTTTGTGTTATTTTCTTTTACAATATATTTTTTCATGAGAACTAGTCATTGGGTTAGTATAATCGAATGATTTTTAGCATTCTAAAAAATGCAATTTTGTTCTTTGAATAAAATTACGATTATTCCTTGGAAAAAAAAAAACTCTTAGCATTGTTACCAAGAAAATTCAAGGAAAAGGTAATAGTAATATTTATTTTCTTTGTTGATTTTGATGAATCCTTCCATATAATTCCTAACATAAGAATTTAGGAAATTATGGAGAAAGTAAGAATTCTAGTGGAGTGGGGAGAAGCTATTTTTCATTTATATGAAAATGTTACTTGAAAATCAAAGACACTGATAAATGATAAAACTAGAATAATGAAAGTAAAAACTAGTAATAGTATTGGGGTAAAAAAATGGTGTACCCTCCCTTATTTTTTTTTTGGCATATTCATTAATTAAAAAGAATCGATGAAAAGGAATACATATAGAAAGCCATGCTTTGTCATTGGTAAGTTAAGTAGATGGTTTTATGTTATTAGAAAAGCACATCTCAATGACCTAAACAAATTTTTCAATTAATTCTAAAATGAAAGTTAATATAAAAAGAGTAAAGGCCATGATAATGGGTATTTTGTGATAAAAATATAACCATCACATGTGATGGTGACAAATTGGAGAAAGTTCATTTGATTATAGTTATAATTGGAGGGTGGGTGCAAACTAATCATGGTCTCGCATAACGTGTTAGTGGAAATTCAAACTTGGAAAAACAATAATATGTTAACTTGGAGGAATGATTAGTGGTTGTGGTATGAAGAATTTGAAGATGGTATAAAATGATTAAATGCAAAAAAATGAATTAACTTTTGGAATATTTATTTTTATTTATAGAAATTGCGTTTAACTATGTGAATTTTGATTTTTCTTGTCCGTGATATGTTATTTTTCATGAAAAATAATGCATACATTTCTTTTTATATAACCTTTGAGTACCTAAATGATGGGATATTGCTAAAAAAACTTGTAGGATTATAGAGAACATAGTGTTGTTGCAAACGACTATTTTTTAAAAATTTATGATTATACACCTATATATAATGAATGTCATCATACCCTTGAAATTTCAAGGCCTTCCGTTAGTGTTACCTAAAAAGCTCTGAACATTATCAAAATTTCGTTCTTTTTTTAAAATTGTAGGGTTTAATGTCCACTAGTGCAACAAATATTTTTTTTTGCCAAATGGTTAAGGCCATGTTGTAGCAGCTACAAGAACCCCCTAATTTTCCTCTAAGTATTACTAATACTTAGAGAAAAATAAGGGTTCCATTTACTTCTGAGTCTTGTCACACCGGTACTAAACTTCATTATTCCTTTCCTAATCTTGATTCACAATCAGTTTTTTCTTTGTCACCCATTAAGATGAAACTAAAACAAGTTTTTAGAAGCCTCCTCTTTTAGTGATAGAACAATCTAGAAGTGACTTATCCGAGTGAAAAAACTCTATAAGTGTTCCCTTTTAGTGATATAGTGCCCTAAAGTTACTTAGCTTGATGATCCAATGCCCAAGAACTTACCTTCTCTAGCAACATAGTTCTCTTTTAGACCTCAACCTATTGACATAACTTTACAAACCTCCCTTAGCTAGTGACATGGTGTTGTAATAATTCCTTAGCTAGTGATACAATTTATGAACTTGCATTAGCTATCAATAAAGTTCTCCTGAACTTGTATTATACAATGATACAATCACCCTCAAGTCACACCATCACATATAACATCGAGGGAGGTCATTTCATATGCTCACATCACTAAATAATGGATATTTTGGAAAAAACATTGCACCCTTCCTCATATTCTATTCTATGTATCATTGACATGAGAACTTGTAAAAGGAAAGTATTAATTAGCATTTATTACCTTGATTTTCAAGCCTAGACTTACAAAAACTTCAAAAATAAACTATATTGTTGTTATCTCTAACATCGCTTTTCACTATCTCCCTCTTGAATGATTGTGCTTCCAATTGGAGATACATCCCCACACCACATCAATTCCAAGTCTCTCCAACCAATCAAATACATCGATGTCTGAAGTATGAATCAATTCCTCCTCACTTGGCATTTCATTTTGATTATTTTATTTGTTTTATGGAAAACCTCTTTCTCACCCCTTTTTTCCTTATATATAGATTTGGTTTAATGTGCGAGGATAAGTATTCAACCCTCATTCTCTACATCCCTCACTTGCTTCCTTCTATCTAATATATGCATCGTCTCCAAGAAAATGGTTGTCTCATTTCTTTTCCGCATTGCACCCTATATCCTCTATACCTCCATGCTTGAAAAGAGCCTAATTTGGATTGATATCCACTTCATCACACTCTATTGACACATGTAGAAGGGACATACACCTCCTAGCTGATTAGCCATGGCATGATTCCTTCCATTAGGCCACATAAGTCCCCCTTCACATCCACAAGTTCATCCATAATCTGTGGTTGCTCTTTTCCATCAAAACCAAAAAAATAGAATCCTTTCATACTCATTCCCTGTAATACCCTCCTCCCACACTTACCCAAACTATCCGTCCACTGGGGAAAATATGTGATGAACAGTTATTGTTGTGCGACTCAACTCCATAATTACAATTAAGGAAGTTTAATTGAATAGCCGAAACCAAACTTAACTTCCTTAGAAGCTAGAGGATAACCAAGAGCTAACTAACCACTCTAGGTGCCCAACCCCATAGTTAACTTTATTTTTCACTAACGTAGGCTCTCAATCACTCCCATGATGAGGAAATACAATGATTTTAAGCCTCCAGTAACTTCCATGATCCTACTTCCCGTCAACTATAGATTAATTAACTCAGTTTTGTACTAGCGACCCTGAGATCTGAGCCACTTTTTTAGGGCTAGGGCCTATGTCTCTACCCAGAACTCAATGAAACTCTCAAAAATGAAAAATAACATAGAGACAAAGCCTTTAATGAAAAACTTGAACAACAACATAACCTAACCCATCCCAACCATGACATAAATTTCATCAAACACATCACGAGAAAGTAATGTATAGGTCATAAATACAAATTTGAACATAGTGGTATCATACTTAGTTGAGAATCATCAAGAAGGTTTGATTCCCTCTCATAATGGTTTTAATATCATATATTAGGTCATGAAAATTTCAATAACATTTCATTTACTAACCAAAATGTGATAAGAGCCATAAATCAAGTTTGTCATAAACCATGCTTATAAGGAGCATATAACTAGAATAAGAACAATGATAAAATAACCATCCAAGCCACATCATAACAAGTAAAAATACTCATGAAATAAAAGAGGGAAAGAGCTCTTATTGACATAAGCAAAATCAACCCAATAAAGGATTTCTACGTAGCACCCGACCATAGATTGGGTTGAACCAAATATTTCTTTCAACCAATCACCATCGTACCATATTCCAAGCATGAATGTGGGAATCACAAAAAAAAAGAGGAATTCGTAAGGATTTACCATGTATCCCACCATTACCAATCAAGGTATTCCTAGGCCTGAAACCATCATCTATAAAACCAAGATTTGTAACTGTGTATCCTTCCATTACCAATCAAGGAATTCCTAGGCCCAAACAAAGAAAAATACACTACTAGGGTTTACTGCAAACCCACCATTACCAGTCAAGGGATCACAATGCCTAAACAAGCTTATATGCTTCCATATTTCTTCACCAATACGTAGAGTAATTTTGCCATCTCCACCCTCAAGATTTATTGTGTATCTTGTTATCACTTAGAAATTTCTCTAGAAGTTATTAGAAGAAAGAAAATGATTGAAGTAACCACAAACCAACTTTGGAGCATAGGCTCTAGCCACCCTAGGCTCAAAGAGGGCTCTCTCTATATGATTTAGCTTTGTTTGCTGGGATTTTAGGCTAGTTATGAATGTTCAGGAGGTTTTTGATTTGTATTCAAGATTGGATGGTGGGATCCTTAAAACAGATGGATAGAATGATGTCTTTAGACCATTGGGCTATGGAGTCAATAGAAAGGCAACAGGACTGGATCAACTCACTAAAGGGAATGTTCAAAGGGCAAGCTAGCAGAGTAAAGTGCAGGTCTTTGGAACAGGGGGGTGAAATGGTTTTAATCAGTGTGAGAGAGAAATTAAGAGTTCTCAAACCAAGATATAATCGAGGAATAGAGGGTAATCAAAAGTAAAGTGCACTCAAGAATCCTTTGATTTGGATTAGCAAGAAACAACCTAAACTAAGGAGGAGTTAAGAATTCCTTAACTTAGATATCAGTAGAAAACATTTATATGCCTAAATTTTAAAATAGAGTGTAATTAAACAAATTCTAAGATATTGTTCCAGTTATAGCATTCAGATTCAGAAATACATCAAAGAATATGCAAAAATATTTAAGAAAGATAATGATAACATAAGAAAATACTTGTCTGCACTTCGCTCAACACATGAATCCTATGAAATATCTTGTCTTTATTCATCAATCCAGCTTGCAAGCTCGGTCAATGATACAATAGCTTTACAGTCTTTTTGATCAAGAAGTCTATAGAAATGTCTAACAATCCACCCCTCATACTTTGAATTGTGAAGTATTTATACAAAACGTATTACAAAATATCTCAAACTAACTTGAGATTTAATCTAGGAAATAAAAATATCTTCTTGCAAGAAGATAAAGATAACTATTGAACTATTCTCATGTTGTCCCATATATTATGGTACTGCTAGCCTTTATGATTTGATTTTAGCCCTTTATGCTGCCTTGTTGTTTGAACTTTTACGGTAGAAGTTCCATCTACTCTTGGCTTTCATCTGATACTCTTTGACCCTACTGACCTATTTTCATCTTCTTACCTGGCTATTTTACTTTTACCCTTTTATTGCATTTTTCTTACAGTAAACTAGTTAATCTTTCCCACATTTCAGCATCAGGTGATTGGATCTTCAGCATCCTTCTGTATATTTCATCTACGTCAATGTACTTGGAAAAAGTAGGCTTATTGAAAAACAAGTGTTTTACCTCATGCTGGAGGTAAAACAAGTTTAGCATGAGGTAAAACAAGTTTTGAAAGGTCTGATATTGTACTTTGCCTGTTGGAAATGCCTTCATTGAAGATGTATTAGCCTATTCTTTTGCCAGTTCTTTGATTTTGTTGTTGTAATCATGTTGAGTCATGAGCTTGTCATTTATGATTAGGGGACTGGGTAACCCTTTCTCTCTCAAAATTTGAAACTTAGCCATAAATATATCAATGGATACCTGCATATTCTAACATTTTCCCTCCAAGTTTAACATCAAGTTTCTCTTGGAAAGGACCTTCCTTACTTCGAAAATTGTTTATGTTCTATCCTCTATATCCAATTCCTGAAGCTCATATCTATTTTTATTATTAAGGAATTGGATGATTCTAGTGGCATCTTCGGGCGTCTATCCTAATTCCTCTTTTACCTTTTGGATGGATTCTGTAGCCATATTTATTAGATCTATCCGCTCAAAAATTACATGAATAGATGGCCAAATATCATTAACAGAGTCAATGATATTGGTCCATAACAATTGCTTAGCTTGTCCAAGAGGTTATTTGAGTGTTATGTCCTTTTCCATATCTTTTATTCTCTCATTCATTCTGGCAACTTTCTGCATTTCTTCCTTGTGCATGATTTTGGCAAGCTTGTAATCAGTTTCCAAACTTGACACCTTTTCTTTCAGCTTATTCATTTCTGTAGCCTGTATGGACATTTCCTCCATAACTCTAACCAAATTTTCTGCCTCTTCTCCCGTTGTACCTTCTCCTGCTGTAGACTGTGTTGAAACCTGTTATGCTATGGCCATAGGAGCTGTGGGAGTCAATGAGGCTGCCAATGTAGAAGGAAAAGTTGTTGAGGCTGTTGGGATGACATTTATAGATGTAATGGCAATATTACTTTGCTACAATTGAATTAAAGTGTCCAATTCATTCTCTGTTTCCCTTAACTAATCATTGACTTTGAGGACTAAGTCCATCAACTCTTCATGCCTAGTTTGGTTTTCCAAAACTACTTGTGTCTGGGGATGTTGCAGATGAGGTATCTTCAATTGTTTTTTAAGTGCTGCAATGTCATCAATATTTTTCTTGATCAATTGCTCAATCGCTTTGATTTCTTTGGGATAATGTCCCAATTCAATCACTAAGTCTTCCAAAGACTTAATTCTAGTATCCTTGGCCTATGAGGAGGCCTTCTCCAACTGATATTGAGCTAAGATATTGGTCAATGAATATTGCAATTGATGGCGAACTATGTCTTCTCCAGTGAGGGTGGAGTGAATCATTTCTCCAGCCTGTTTGTGAAATTCAATTTTTTCTATGGGATGAATATCCCTTGCCAATACCTCAAAATCAATTTTCTTATAATTTGTTGATGTCCTTGGTGGTTGCATAGTTGGCTTTATGAAGGACATTTGCATCTTTCCTTCCTTGATGTCAAAAGTTGACATCAACCTGGTTTGATTGGTAGGTGTAATATTTAAATACTGTGCATAAGAATTTGCTTTCAGTTTTTCATTACTCATCTTGATTTATTTATACCTGTCTTTAATGTCTTAGTCTTTATCAACAGGCCTACGGAATGAGGAGTCTTCTACACTGAGCTTCCTTTTCCAACATTTGAGTCTATGATGTGGATGGCTCTTGAGTTTATCCAGATGGAGTTGTGCCTTTGCTTCTTCCTAGCTCATT
>APFE030506057.1:12859-44172 GCA_000404065.3 Pinus taeda
AAACTCATCTTCAGGCAGTGAAGAGAATCTTTAAGTACCTTCAAGGAACTCAAAACTATGGCTTATGGTATCCTAGAGATATAGATCTCACACTTCATGCTTATACAGATGCAGAATGGGCCAGAAGCGTGGACGAAAAGAAGAGCACAAGTGGTGGTGCATTCTTTATGGGTTCCATATTAGTATCTTGGTTCAGCAAGAAACAAAGTTCGATTGCTTTATCTGTTAGAGTCGGTCTAGTTATCCCTCCATCAGAGATCAAAGCTCTTTTGCATTTCATGTTTAGGTGTCCCATCCGTTTTGATCAGTTGCATTTCGTTAGGCATGCCATAACTCTGATGGAGCGGTTTGTGTCACTCATTCCCCTTGTGCTTGGCACTACTGGTTCAGGTCTATTCATTAAAATAAATCTTCAAAGGTCATTTACAATCATGTTTTAAATTTTTAGGTCTTAGGTCTAGGGTTGAGTCAATTTTGTCTTGAAAAGTCTTGGAGGACCAGCAGGCCAGAAGGATGTCTTCGATAGATCATCACTTCAATAATTTTCATCATTGTACAGCTGAATGAGGACTTCTCTTCAAAACTTTGTTTTGAAGATAAGTCGCCACCTCATTTTTGTAAAAATTGTCAAAATTTTCAATTCTTCAATTGTTCAAGTGCAGCCTTGGTCTCCTTTGCCAAAGCATATCAGAGTTATCCCTGCAAAAAATTATCAGAGAAAATCATTATTTCAACTTATTTTAAAAAAAGAAACCAAAAAGGTCAGAGCCTATTAATTTTGAAAAAGTGTCAACAACCAAACATAAGAAAATGGGTTTTGGGTTAAGCAAAAATCAACAAGGAGTCTATATGAAGATATTTCTCCTCATTTGCAACCCATTCCACATTCCAAGAGCAAAGAGCATTGTTCTAAGGCGATTTTGTGAGTTTGTGAGCAAATTGGGCCGTTTCTAACGCGCGGGGCGCATCAGGTCAGGCGCGCGGCGCATTAGGCGACAATTTCCAGTGCAAGTTTGAACACACGCGGCGCATTAGGAGCGCGCGGCGCGTTGGGTGAGGCGCACGGCGCATAGAAGTTTATGCCTGAAATTTGCCCAGAAACAACTCAAACACCTCTTCTCACGCATCAAATCACAGGTAGGCTTACATTCACGGATTTTTCTTGGTTTTTGGATGGTTTATGTAAAGAAATTATGCTATATTTGCCATGAAAAACCAAGTGTAAAAACCCTCCTTGTTCATCAATTTTCTATAAGGATTTAAATGCCAAGTTTGTTGTAGGCTTTTCAAAAATAACCGTTGCTAAGGTTTTCGTATTTCCTTTGTTTCCCATCCCCTATTTTCACCAATATTTTTCGCAATAATTCCTCATAAAACCCTACACTATCTTCCCTCAAAATCCTAATCACTCCCTTCTACTACAAACATATAATCCCTACCTTATCCCAATAACCCTAACATTTCAAAATTTCCATGCCCCTTCCCTTCCCTAATTTCCTTGTTTTATTTCCATTGTTCACATTTCCCTAAATGTTTCCCTTTTCCTAACAATTCCCTTGTCATTTGTGTCCCCTTGGTCACAGCATTTTGAGAAAAAGAAAAAGTCTACAGTCAATTTTGTACACAATTCTATATCAGCATATATATATTCTAGCTACTTTCTTTTTTAAAGAACATGTCAGAGACCGAGTCAGTATATGAGCAGGAGTATGATAGTGACTCTACACCGGAGGTCAATGTGCCTCATGTGCCACAGAGGTATCACAAAGGTGGCAAAAGTGGACAGCATGTTAGGGAGGAGCCTACTTCTTTGGCTCAATTGCAAGCTTGCCCATTTGCAATGGATTGTTTTCGGCGCCAATCATGTTATCAATATTGTGAGATGATCTCACAAACTCGGCATCATCGGGAACTAGTCCGTCTATTTGTCCTTAACCTACAGGATGGTCATGTAAACCTTGCCGGAGTGGATTTTACCTTGTCACCCGACACTATTGCTCAGGCCACCGGGATACCAAATGTAGGGGAGGAATGGAGTAAACGCCAGATGCTGGACAGGTATTACTATGAGCCATATATCAAGCCCAGATATATCAGACACTTGAGCGCAGCCTTTCCTTTCAGATTCCTGAAAGATGAGTTTGCACCGTTGATGAAACGCATCATTCGGTATTTCAGCTGTGAGGGAAGATTCTCACGTCTCTATGCGTACCATGTTCATTTGTTGATGCATTTCACACAGGTATGTATGATGAACATTCCATTTTTCATGTGTCGAAACATAGAGAGGATGGTGCCTTTAGTACAGAGGAAGAGCCCGGCACATCAGCATAGGAGCATATATCACTATGCCTTGATCAAAATCATAATGATGCATCAGTTGGCACAGCAAGGTATTGCTTGGGAGGATTTCATCTCCCGTGATTACTTTTCCACACTACAGCCTCCTCCAGAGATAGTTCATGATGAGGGAGGGCCTTCATAGCAGTTTGACATTCCTGAGACCGATCATGTTGATGCTCCAGTATATGTGACATATCAGAAAGGCCCCAAGGCCTTATTTGCCTCCGCACGACGAGTACTATCTCCACCCGGGGTGGAAGGGGTCTCGTTGACATCATCAGCAGAGCGAGTATTATCTCCACATCATGTGGAAGGGGTCTCGCCTCCGTCTTCAGCACAGGTACAAATTTAGGATAGGGGCAAGAGACCCATGGTTGATGAGGGTCCTTCAGGAGGTCAGGATATGGGTATCATTGATGTTGATGCTAGCTCACCTAACTCGAAACTCAAGGAGATCATCCGAGAGAAAAGGGCCGAGAATGAGTCCCTGCAAAATAAATTGCAAATGGCTAAATGGGTGATCAACTACTTAGAGCAGCGCAATAAACAGCTGGAAGATGAGCATAAACTTTATGAGCTGTGAAAGATCCGGGAAGACCGGGAATTGGCCCGTAGGAGACCCGGTGATTTGACACCTATTGATCGAGAATCAATGCTCATCCGGGTGAACACTCATTTGGAGAAGTTGTTGGTGAAGGAAAACAGGGACAAAGACATGCTCCGCCACATGAAAACTCACTATTGGGCTCGCCTGCATGTTTGCAAAGCGAGAATAAGATCCTCAAGAGGCGTTTGAACAAAGCGCAAAAACAACGCAGAAGGCCTGATCCGCTTCGAGTTTTGGCCGAGGCTTCATTAGTTGAGCATGATACATGACGGAGGGTCTTCACTCCAAATTTGGGCAAATTTGGAGAAAATGTTGTCGTTTCAAAATTTTTGGCTTGCGAAACAGGTTTTTTGGCTCTATGCGTAGCGCGCAGCGCGCGACCCATAAGATGGGGAGGTCCAAATCACAGATGGCTTATATTTTTGGATTTTTCATGATGAAATACACATGCTCGGCCATTTCCAAGGCATTTCATCAAGTTTTGGGTGACCAAAAGGCTCAAAAACATCATGAAAATCACCTTTCTGCCACTTTTTGCACCAGCAGGAAGTACTTCTGGGAGAATGCAATTTTGGAGGGTCAAATGGACACCAAATTGGAAAATTCCACTTGGGTTAGAAAGTAGATATCTAGGGATTTTCAACAAGCCAACCTGAGCTCAATTTGGATGCCGGGAAGTGCCCCAAAAGTAGGTGGAAAGGCGCACGGTGCACAGGGCTCAGGCGCGTGGCGCACAGGGTTTTTTGGCACAGTTTTCCTCCTCAACGCAGCAAATGAAGCCAGTTTGACTAGTTTTGACTTGTGATCGCATTTTTCACCCTTCTTGATGTAATTAATGGAAATTTATGTTTATTTGACACTTATTTACCTATTCTAGATGATTCATTCATAAAATAGCAAAAATGTAATGAATGAATTGGTTTCCTAGCTTATAGAGGCAAGTTGTTTTGACTGCCTAGATTGTAGTGCTTAGTTTATAATTGGTTGAAACAGCTCCTAGGATGATGAGCTCGACCCCTAGAGGCAAGGGAATTTGTTGGCTTGCCTATATTATGTATTTTCTTAGTCATTTTCAGGGTTGGACTCTTGGGAATAGCTTGACACTCTATTGTACATATCTTATATGCATTTTGGCAAAGGAAATACCAGGGTTTTGCAGCACTATTTGGGATTCATGTGGCTTTATGTGTTGATGGTGTGTTTCTCTCAGTACTTGTAAGTTGTGTATGTGTACCACTTTCTTTATTTAATCTTCTGTAATTAAACAAATGAAGTGTTAAGGTAGAATCCATGAACTTGCTATGCTCTGCCTTTAAATTTGTTTAATTTTCTATGTTTTCTTCAGTTTAAGGAGAATCCTTGAGACTTCCTTGCTCTCCTTAGCTGCTCACCAGTCTGATCTACCCATATCACTTGCTTTAAGGCATCAAAACAATCACCTATCTTGCCCCAAGTAGACCTCTGCAAAAGCTGTGCCTCATCCCCGCACCCAAAATTGCCTTTCCCTTGAATTCAACAAAACCTCAAAAACTCAATTTCACAATCTTTGTACTTAATACCTAGCCTAAAATTAGTCATCAATTCATTCATCTTGACCTCGTTGATTATCTTTTGCCGAGACTGACCCGAAGAGAGCCCTCTCCTATCCTCGTAGGGCTAGCTACGAGGCTGAGCGTGGTTTGATGTGGCCTTGAGTCTTACCTTATTTCAGCCTAAGGTAGATTTGGGAACTAACATAGTGGCGACCATACTGGGGAAGAAATCTCAATGGTTTGCTTACTGATGAGTTTGTTTCACAAGTCTTAGACGGAGTCTGAAGTCACGCCAGGTAGCTTTCGAAGCGCTCTTGCTATGCATAAGCGGAAGTAGATAAATGTTGCTTCAGTCGATCTCCAGTTAGCTTGTGGAAACTTGATTCGCAAATCACCCTAGTACTTTTGTTCGTTCTAGACCTTTGGATGATTGAGTCTAGCAAACAATTGGCTGAATTGTTTTAGTTTTTTTGATCTTCTAATAAACACACTGGCTTCAAAAAGACATACAAGAGCTAATCCAGATCTGAATCCACCTCCTATATACGAAAATCCCAATTTGATTCGAAAAATCCTCCGTCAAGAAAGCTCGGCGACTCCCTTGGTTAAATCTCATTCATGTCCTGCAATTTTTGAATACCTTGAAGAACTTGCTTTCGACGAAAAGTTTGAATTGTCATTGTTTAAAACCAAGTCTGAAAACGCTCTTGATTCTATTTTTCCAAATCCAGACTTTGCTGCAGCTCTTGAATTTGAAAAGCACAATAAATTAATTGAAAATTTTATCTTGAGGCACCTTCAGACCGACATCCAAGCTGCCAATCTTGTTGATTTCTTAGAAGCCGTATATGCAAACAATGGATCCACTGTCATGGCATCTACCTCTAGAATTCCTACTGAACCGCCTTTCATTCCCACCATTCCTGTGCAACCTATAATTACTTATTCCGAATTTGCAACCAATTCCCCTCCTTCATCCCACATCGCTTCTCTTCCGCATACACCTCCGCATACTCCTCATACAGCAACTACACCCACTCCACCAACAACACCTAGAGTAAATCCACCTAGAGCAATGGCTGCTCGTTTCGCACCTCTTGCTTTACCTCAGCAATTGCATGATATGCCCGCGGACTGTCAGAGTAAGATTCCTTTATTTGATGGCACTCCTCAAAGTGTGTCCGCTCAACAGCACATAGACAAAATGGCAAATTTTTGTGATTTATATGAGATTGATGAAGAGGATGTAACTATGCGATTGTTTGTGCAAACATTCGGAGGAGAGGTAAGAAAATGGTTCAGAGGCTTGGGAGCTAGAAGTATACCTACGTTGGCTGAACTGCAGAAACAGTTTCTAGATCGTTGGGAACTCAGAAAGGATCCACTTCAGATCAATGTCGAGTACAATAATATCAAACGCAATCATGGTGAGTCTGTCCAAGACTACATTATCAGGTTCAATACAGTTTATAATGCTATTCCGGATGATTTAAGACCATCTAGAAAATCAGCTCTTCTCAAATTCCCGGATGGCTTTGATCCGGAGATGGCTTATTCATAACGGGATAGAGATCCGCCTACTTTAGAAAATATGCAAAAGATTGCTGTTAATGTTGAGGCAAATCTGAATGACAAGAGATCATGGTTGAAGGCAGAGAAAAGAGTGACTATAAAGGAAGAATCTACATCAGAAATGCCTTGGCTTCGTGAGATGGAAAAAATGTTCAAAAGAATGAATCTTGACAAATCAGAACCGCAAATTCGTAATCCAAATTACCGTGGCCAGCAACAACCTCAGTTCAGAATTAAGCAGCGTGAACCAAGAGTACAAGAGCTGGCAGCCCAGCAACCAATCAAGACTCCTATTTTGCAGAATTTTGTGAGTCAAGATTCAGATGAAGATGTTGATGTAGTAGGGGACCAAAACCACTTTTTTGCTCCTGATGATTTGCCCATTTACATCACCGAAGAAGAAGAGTATGGAGAAAGTTCAGGCACCCAGCAGGATGAAGATTTTATCTTAGCTAATGATGCAGATTTAGATGATTACCAAAGAGGATATTTGAAGGCCTTTTCCACTCAACAGAAGCAGTATTCATTGAGAAATCGAGATGTGCCCATCAATCCAATTCAGAAAGAAAAGAAGCTACAGCACCAAAGACAAATTCACCGATACCACAGAAGAAAGGAAAGGAGACAATTGATCCCACAACTGGCAAGATATCAGCAGCAGAAAGGACAAATCAGGCAAGTATAATCAAAGATAGGAGAGAAATTCAGGTCAAAGAAGTCGAAAAAGCTTCAACATTTAGTTTGGAAAATGAAATTTACAAATTAAAGGTATCTATTCCTTTGACTGAAATCATGAAAAACAGCAGCTACTGAGGTCAAGTCTCTAAAATTTTGAATTTTGATCCCATGTTCGACACGGTGAACGTTGAAGATGATCAACCAGAATTGATTTTTGGGCCAGCATTGGATGGTGAGTCCCCTGATAGTGATGTTCCTCCCTTTTATATCAGTTTGAGATTGCATGAATACGTTTTTGCACAATGCTATGTTCGATTCGGGTGCTTCGCACAATTTTATGCCAAAGGCGGTCATGGAGAAGCTGGGGTTAGACATTACAAGGAAATATCATGATTTGTATTCATTTGATTCCATTCGTGTGAGATGTATCGGGCTCATCAAAGATTTGGTTGTTAGCTTAGACCAAATTCCAGCAAAAAATGTCTTGATGGATGTGGTTGTGGCGGACATTCCTCCACGTTTTGGTATGCTACTTTCAAGATCTTGGGGGGCTAAATTGAAGGGTACTCTACAATTAGACTTTTCTTATGCTACAATTCCAGTCTTCGGTCAAATGAGAAAGCTATATCGAGAGCAAAAGATGAAATACATGATAACTAGCAAAGAGAAGCTAATCAATCATCCTGTAAATTATGTACATACAGATTTGGAGTCGTTTGTTTTATTTGCTGATAGTTTTAATGATCTAGATGTCACTTAGTTCAGGCGGAAAATATACCAGAGATCACTAAAAATTTCAGAGAAATTATACAAAAGGAAAGAGGAGAAAAGCAAGCTATTATGGAGCAAACAGTTGAAGATAAGGGGCAGCAAACAGAAAAAACAGAGCTAACACAATTTCAACACTTGGAAGAAGATGAAGATGGTCTTTGGACCATGGATTTTGATGGCGCAGTAGGTAGTGATGGTGTTGGTATTGGTGTGTGGATTCAAAGTCCCTTTTCCGCTCAAGACAAAGTTCCAAGCAAGGTGAGAGTGTGTTCATATAAACTAGCATTTGATTGTTCAAATAATGAGGTGGAATATGAGGCTCTTATTGCTGGCCTAAAGATTCTTAGAAAGCTGAAAGCGAAGAAGATTGCAGTCTATGGTGATTCCGAGTTGGTAATAAAGCAAGTTAAGGGTGAGTTTCACGCCAAGCATCCTCGTATTAGGGCATATCAAAATGTAGTCTTAGATATTTTGAAGTTATTTTCTGATCATACCTTGACATGTGTGCCTCACATACAAAATGGTGTTGTTGATGGACTTGCTAAGA
Source organism: Pinus taeda (assembly GCA_000404065.3). Taxonomy (NCBI): domain Eukaryota; kingdom Viridiplantae; phylum Streptophyta; class Pinopsida; order Pinales; family Pinaceae; genus Pinus; species Pinus taeda. Next base: position 20,910 of record APFE030506057.1, read on the forward strand.
CAGCAAGCAATTTAAAAATTCCAATGAATTCTAGCAACAAGTTTGAGATTCATGTGAAACACCGTCCCACCGTTCCGGACAATCAGCGATGTTGGCAAGTTTTTCAAGATGATGAAGAGATCAATCAGTTTCTGCAAAATAAGGGTAAGTTTAAAGATACCTCAATAGATACTGAACATGATGATAATAGTAATAATATACAAGTAAATCAAATGGACGTGCTGCAACTTAAAGACAACATTATTCCTAAGGGATTGATTCCTTTAGAGGAGTTGTTTGACCAAGATGATGTGGCCCGCAAACCAACATTGAGACCAACTGAAAAGGGTGTTGAAGAGGTAAACATTGGGACAGTTGAGAATCCCAAGAGGGTAAAGCTATCAAAGTCATTGTTACCAAAGGTAAAAGCAAACTATGTGAAATTTTTATCTTTGTTTTCTGATGTTTTTGCATTGGATTACTCATATTTAAAAACATATGACACAAATATCATTCAGCATACTATTCCTATTAAGCCAAATCAGAAGCCTTTTCGTCAAAAGTTGAGGAGAATCAATCCAAAGTTGCTGCCATCAATTGAGAAAGAGGTAAACATATTGTATAAGTCAGGAATCATTGTGCCTATCCGATTTTCAGATTGGATATCAAACTTGGTGCCCGTAAGGAAGAAAACAGGTGAGATCCGTTTATGTATTGACTTCATAAATTTGAATAAGGCGTCCTTAAAAGACAATTATCCGCTGCCCAAAATGGACCATATATTGCAGCGGGTAGTTGGAGCATCAAGGATGTCACTACTCAACGGCTATTCAGGATACAATCAGATTTTAGTGCATGAAGATGACCATGACAAGACAGCATTCACCACTCCATGTGGAACATTTCATTATGTAAAGATGCCCTTTGGTTTGAAAAATGCAGGAGCCACCTTTCAGCGCGCAATGGACATGGCTTTCGCCAATGAGAAAGATGTATTTTTAGTTGTTTATCTTGATGACTTAACTGTGTTTTCAAATTCTGATGAGGAACATTTGTATCATTTGAAATTTGTTTTCCAAAAGTGCAGAAAATATGGCATTTTGCTTAATCCAAAAAAGAGTCTTTTTGCCATGGATGAGGGCAAACTTCTTGGCCATATCATATCTAAATACGGCATCCGTGTTGATCCTGCATGTATTGAAGCTATTCAGCAAATTGAACAGCCCCGGAACAAGAAAGAAATACAGTCCTTCAATGGTAAACTCAATTTTCTGCGTCGCTTCATTCCGAATCTAGCAGAGAATCTTAGAAATATCACAAGCATGCTCAAGAAGGACAGTTAGGTAAAGTGGACCGAAGAGGCGGTGAAATCATTTAATTTAGTGAAGTTAGCTCTTTCTTCAGCTCCTATTTTGATCAGCCCAGACTACACTCAAGATTTTATTTTGTTCTCATTTGCTTCTAAGCACACTTTGGCAGCTGTATTAATGCAGAAGAGGGAAGGTGTTGAAAATCCCATTGCTTTTTTCAGTCGGATTATAAGAGATGGAGCATTGAAATATAACATCATTGAGAAGCAAGCACTTGCACTTGTAAAGGCCTTGAAAGATTTCCGTGTGTATATATTGCATTCCCATATTCTAACTTATGTTCCTAACGCAGCAGTTAAATATATTTTAGTACAGGCAGATCCAGAAGGCAAACGGGGTAAGTGGATTGTTGCGTTGTTAGAGTATGATGTAGAGATTAAACCCACCAAGCTGATCAAAGGTCAAGGACTCGCCAAGTTAATGGCTGAAACAAATTTACAAGTCCTAGACATAAATTTGATTGCTGCCATGTCCGATGAAGATGAGGAGACTCCATCCGTTCAGGTATCTGAAATGTTTTTTTCTTCCCCTTGGTATGCTGACATTTTATATGTACTTCAGCATTTGTCTTCACCTCCCGGAATGCCTAGAAACAGAAGTAGAACTTTGAAATTGAAAGCTGCAAAATTCTACATACTAAATTCAGCATTGTTTTGGAAAGACCCTGGTGGAATGTTATTGAATTGTTTGGTCGAGGTGGAAGCCAAAATAGTTGTGGAAGACTTTCATAGAGGGGACTGTGGAGGTCATCTGTTTTGGAAGACCATAGCAAACAAGATTCTAAGGGCAGGCTATTATTGGCCTTCATTATTTTCAGATGTATATAAGGCTGTTAAAAATTGTCATGAATGCCAAATTTTTGAAGGGAAACAGAAACTCCAGCCTTTGCCTCTCTCAAACCAATTGAAGTCAGCGCACCTTTTCAACAGTGGGGATTGGATTTCATCAGCGAAATTCATCCGGCATCATCAGGACAGCATCGATGGATACTGACAGCCATAGACTACTTTACAAAATGGATTGAAGCAATTTCTACTCGACAAGCTACGGATGCGGTAATTATTTCTTTTCTTGAAACCAATATTTTGTCACGTTTTGGATGTCCAAGTAAGTTAATCACAGATAATGCAGCAGCGTTTAAGGCAAAAAGGATGATTGAGTTTTACTATAAGTACAATATTAGCTTGGGACATTCAACCGCATACCACCCTCATGGAAATGGATTGGCGGAGTCATCTAATAAATCTTTGGTCAATATCATTAAGAAATTGTTGGAAATTAGCAAAAAGGGCTGGCACAAGAAATTGATAAATGCACTATAGGCTGATAGGGTGAGTCAGAAAAATTCTATTGGCATGTCTCCTTTCGAGTTGGTGTATGGAACAGACACGGTTTTTCCTACTTCGCTTGTTGTCCCAGTAGTCAAATTGCTTCAAGAAGCAGGTAGTGAGGATGAACCTATGCAGAGAAGGATTAATCAGATGATTCATTTGCAGCAGACACGGGAGGAGGTATTTCAAAACACTTGCAAGTTGCAGGAGCGCATCAAAAAGATTTATGACCAGAAAGCAAAGGCGGACACATTTCAGCTAGATGAGGTAGTTTTGTTGTGGGATGCTCGTCATGAAGACAAGGGAAAGCATGGCAAATTTGAAAATTTATGGAAGGGTCCTTACAATATTGTATCATATCGCGGCCAAAACGCTTTCCTTCTCAAAGATATGAATGGAGATGAATGTCCTGGAGGGCCGATTAATGGTCGGTTATTAAAGAGATACTACTTTTGAGTATTTTTTGCTCATTTCATCATCATTGTACATATCATTTTACTTTTGATCTATTGCACATGTAAAATAACTTATCATCTTCAGTTCGAGGCCCGAGGTGAAGGCTATAATTTTGAAAATGAAGGTTAGTTAGTCTAAAGTTTTTCAAGTCAGTTGTCTAAATCTTTTAGTTTCGAGTCTAGTTTGGTTAAAGCAGTTTTTGGTTTTTCAGTCAAGTTTTCAAGATTTTGTGTCGGAATAATGACTCCATCGCCCAATGGATGAAGGCGATGTCTAGCTCTTACAGAGATCTATGGTTCTTGGCATCTCCAGGGAGCTACCATCCCCATTGGATCCAATGTTAGAGTCGGTCTAGTTATCCCTCCGTCAGAGATCAAAGCTCTTTTGAATTTCATGTTTAGGTGTCCCGTCCGTTTTGATCAGTTGCATTTCGTTAGGCATGCCATAACTCTGATGGAGCGGTTTGTGTCACTCATTCCCCTCGTGCTTGGCACTACTGATTCAGGTCTATTCATTAAAATAAATCTTCAAAGGTCATTTACAATCATGTTTTAAATTTTTAGGTCTTAGGTCTAGGGTTGAGTAAATTTTGTCTTGAAAAGTCTTAGAGGACCAGCAGGCCAGAGGGATGTCTTCAATAGATCATCACTTCAATAACTTTCGTCATTGTACAGCTGAATTAGGACTTCTCTTCAAAACTCTGTTTTGAAGATAAGTCGCCACCTCATTTTTGTAAAAATTGTCAAAATTTTCAGTTCTTCAATTGTTCAAGTGCAGCCTTGGTCTCCTTTGCCAAAGCATATCAGAGCTATCCCTGCAAAAAATTATCAGAGAAAATCATTATTTCAACCTATTTTAAAAAAAGAAACCAAAAAGGTCAGAGCCTATTAATTTTGAAAAAGTGTCAACAACCAAACATAAGAAAATGGGTTTTGGGTTAAGCAAAAATCAACAAGCAGTGTATATGAAGATATTTCTCCTCATTTGCAACCCATTCCACATTCCAAGAGCAAAGAGCATTGTTCTAAGGTGATTTTGTGAGTTTGTGAGCAAATTGGGTCATTTCCAAGGCGCACGGCGCATCAGGTCAGGCGTGCAGCGCATCAGTGGCACGCGACGCATCAGGCGACAATTTCCAGTGCAAGTTTGAACGCGCGTGGCGCATCAGGAGCGCGCGGCGCGTTGCGTGAGGCGTGCGATGCATAGAAGTTTATGCCTGAACTTTGCCCATAAACCACTCAAACACCTCTTCTCACGCATCAAATCACAGGTAGGCTTACATTCACGGCTTGTTCTTGATTTTTGGATGGTTTATGTAAAGAAATTATGCTATATTTTCCATGAAAAACCAAGTGTAGAAACCCTCCTTGTTCATCAATTTGCTATAAGGATTTAAATGCCAAGTTTGTTGTAGGGTTTTCAAAAATATCTGTTGCCAAGGTTTTCCTATTTCCTTTGTTTCCCATCCCCTGTTTTCACCAATATTTTTCCCAATAATTCCTCATAAAACCCTACACTATCTTCCCTCAAAATCCTAATCACTCCCTTCTACTACAAACATATAATCCCCACCTCATCCCAATAACCCTAACATTTCAAAATTTCCATGCCCCTTCCCTTCCCTAATTTCCTTGTTTTATTTCCATTGTTCACATTTCCCTAAATGTTTCCCTTTTCCTAACAATTCCCTTGTCATTTGTGTCCCCTTGGTCACAACATTTTGAGAAAAAGAAAAAGTCTACAGTCAATTTTGTACACAATTCTATATCAGCATATATATATTCCAGCTACCTTGTTTTTTAAAGAACATGTCAGAGACCGAGTCAGTATATGAGCAGTTGTATGATAGTGACTCTACACCGGAGGTCAATGTGCCTCATGTGCCACGGAGGTATCACAAAGGTGGCAAAAGTGGACAGCATGTTAGGGAGGAGCCTACTTCTTTGGCTCAATTGCAAGCTTGCCCACTTGCAATGGATTGTTTTCGGCACCAATCATGTTACCAATATTGTGAGATGATCTCACAAACTCAGCATGATCGGGAACTAGTCTGTCTATTTTTCCTTAACCTACAGGATGGTCATGTAAACCTTGCCGGAGTGGATTTTACCTTGTCACCCGACACTATTGCTCAGGCCACCGGGATACCAAATGTAGGGGAGGATTGGAGTAAACACCAGATGCTGGACAGGTATTACTATGAGCCATATATCAAGCCTGGATATATCAAACACTTGAGCACAGCCTTTCCTTTCAGATTCCTGAAAGATGATTTTGCACCGTTGATGAAACTCATCATTCGGTATTTCAGCTGTGAGGGCAGATTCTCACGTCTCTATGCGTACCATGTTCATTTGTTGATGCATTTCACACGGGTACGTACGATGAAAATTCTGTTTTTCATGTGTCGAAACATAGAGAGGATGGTGCCTTTAGTACAGAGGAAGAGCCCGGCACATCAGCATAGGAGCATATATCACTATGCCTTGATCAAAATCATAGTGATGCATCAGTTGGCACAGCAGGGTATTGCTTGGGAGGATTTCATCTCCCGTGATTACTTTTCCGCACTAGAGCCTCCTCCAGAGATAGTTCATGATGAGAGAGGGCCTTCACAGCAGTTTGACATTCCTGAGACCGAGCATGTTGATGCTCCAGTATATGTGACATATCAGAAAGGCCCCAGGGCCTTATTTGCCTCCACACGACGAATACTATCTCCACCCGAGGTGGAAGGGGTCTCGTTGACATCATCAGCAGAGCGAGTATTATCTCCACATCATGTGGAAGGGGTCTCGCCTCTGTCTTCAGCACAGGTACAGATTCAGGATAGGGGCAAGAGACCCATGGTTGATGAGGGTCCTTCAGGAGGTCAGGATATGGGTATCATTGATGTTGATGCTAGCTCGCCTAACTCGGAGCTCAAGGAGATCATCCGAGAGCAAAGGGCCGAGAATGAGTCGCTGCAAAAGAAATTGCAGATGACTAAATGGGTGATCAACTACTTAGAGCAGTGCAATAAACAGCTGGAAGATGAGCATGAACTTTATGAGCTCCGAAAGATCCGGGAAGACCAGGAATTGGCCCGTAGGAGACCTGGTGATTTGACACCTATTGATCGGGAATCAATGCTCATCCGGGTGAACACTCATTTGGAGAAGTTGTTGGCGAAGGAAAACAGGGACAAAGACATGCTCCGCCACATGAAAACTCACTATTGGGCTCGCATGCATGTTTGCAAAACGAGAATGAAGATCCTCAAGAGGCGTTTGAACAAAGCGCAAAAACAACGCAAAAGGCCTGATCCGCTTCGATTTTTGGCCGAGGCTTCATTAGTTGAGCATGATACATGATGGAGGGTCTTCACTCCAAATTTGGGAAAATTTGGAGAAAATTTTGTCGTTTCAAAATTTTTGGCTTGCGAAACAGGTTTTTTGGCTTTACGCGTAGCGCGCAGCGCGCGACCCATAATATGGGGAGGTCCAAATCACAGATGGCTTATATTTTTGGATTTTACATGATGAAATACACATGCTCAGCCATTTCCAAGGCATTTCATCAAGTTTTGGGTGACCAAAAGGCTCAAAAACATCATGAAAATCACCTTTCTGCCACTTTTTACACCAGCAGGAAGTAGTTCTAGGAGAATGCACTTTTGGAGGGTCAAATGGACACCAAATTGGAAAATTCTACTTGGTTTAGAAAGTAGACATCTAGGGATTTCCAACAAGCCAACCTGAGCTCAATTTGGATGCCGGGAAGTGCCCCAAAAGTAGGTGTAAAGGTGCACGGTGCACAGGGCTCAAGCGCACGGCGCACAGGGTTTTTTGGCACAGTTTTCCTCCTTAGCACAGCAAATGAAGCCAGTTTGACCAGTTTTGACTTGTGATGGGATTTTTCACCCTTCTTGATGTAATTAATGGAACTTTATGTTTATTTGACACTTATTTACCTATTCTAGATGATTCATTCATAAAATAGCAAAAATGTAATGAATGAATTGGTTTCCTAGCTTATAGAGTCAAGTTGTTTTGACTGCCTAGATTGTAGTGCTTAGTTTATAATTGGTTGAAACAGCTCCTAGGATGATGAGCTCGACCCCTAGAGGCAAGGGAATGTGTTGGCTTGCCTATATTATGTATTTTCTTGGTCATTTTTAGGGTTGGACTCTTGGGAATAGCTTGACACTCTATTGTACATATCTTATATGCATTTTGGCAAAGGAAAGAACAGGGTTTTGCAGCACTATTTGGGATTCATGTGGCTTTATGTGTTGATGGCGTGTTTCTCTCAGTACTTGTAAGTTGTGTATGTGTACCACTTTCTTTATTTAATCTTCTGTAATTAAACAAATGAAGTGTTAAGGTAGAATCCATGAACTTGCTATGGTCTGCGTTTAAATTTGTTTAATTTTCTGTTTTCTTCAGTTTAAGGAGAATCCTTGAGACTTCCTTGCTCTCCTTAGCTCCTCACCAGTCTGATCTATCCATCTCACTTGCTTTAAGGAATCAAAACAATCGCCTATCTTGCCCCAAGTAGACCTCTGCAAAAGCTGTGCCTCATCCCCACACCCAAAATTGTCTTTCCCTTGAATTCAACAAAACCTCAAAAACTCAATTTCACAGTCTTTGTACTTCATACCTAGCCTAAAATCAGTCATCAATTCAGTCATCTCGACCTCGTTGATTATCTTTTGCCGAGATTGACCCGGAGAGAGCCCTCTCCTCTCCTCGTAGGGCTAGCTACGAGGCTGAGCGTGGTTTGATGTAGCCTCGAGTTTTACCTTATTTTAGCCTAAGGTAGATTTGAGCGCTAACATAGTGGTGACCATACTGGGGAAGAAATCTTAATGGTTTGATTGCTGATGAGTTTGTTTCACAAGTCTTAGATAGAGTCTGAAGTCACGCTAGGTAGCTTTCGAAACGCTCTTGCTATGCATAAGCGGAAGTAGATAAATGATGCTTCAGTCGATCTTCGGTTAGCTTGTGCAAACTTGATTCGTAAATCACCCCAGTACTTTTGTTCGTTCTAGACCTTTGGATAATTGGGTCTAGCAAACGATTGGCTGAATTATTTTAGTTCTTTTAATCTTCTGATAAACACACTAGCTTCAAAAAGACATACAAGAGCTAATCCAGATTCGAATCCACCTCCTATTTATGAAAATCCCAATTTGATTCGAAAAATCCTCCATCAAGAAAGCTCAGCGACTCCCTTGGTTAAATCTCATTCATGTCCTGCAATTTTCGAATACCTTGAAGAACTTGCTTTTAACGAAAAGTTTGAATTGTCATTGTTTAAAACCAAGTCTAAAAACGCTCTTGATTCTATTGTTCCAAACCCTGACTTTGCTGCAGCTCTTGAATTTGAAAAGCACAATAAATTAATTGACAATTTTATCTTGAGGCACCTTTAGGCCAACATCCAAGCTGCCAATCTTGCTGATTTCTTATTGCCGTATCTACAAACATTGGATCCACTGTCACGACATCTACCTCTAGAATTCCTACTGAACCGCCTTTCATTCCCACCATTCCTGTGCAACCTATAATTACTTATTCAGAATCTACAACCAATTCCCCTCCTTCATCCCACATCGCTTCTCCTCCGCATACAGCTCCGCATACTCCTCATACAGCAACTACACCCACTCCACCAACAACACCTAGAGTAAATCCACCTAGAGCAATGGCTGCTCATTTGCACCTCTTGATTTACCTCAGCAATTGCATGATATGCCCGCGGACTATCAGAGTAAGATTCCTTTATTTGATGGCACTCTTCAAAGTGTGTCTGCTTAGTAGCACATAGACAAAATGGCAAATTTTTTGTGATTTATATGAGATTGGTGAAGAGGATGTAACTATGCGATTGTTTATGCAAACATTCGGAGGAGAGGTAAGAAAATGATTTAGAGGCTTGGGAGCTAGAAGTATACCTACATTGGTTGAACTTCAGAAAGAGTTTCTAGATCGTTGGGAACTCAGAAAGGATCCGCTTTAGATCAATGCTGAGTACAATAATATCAAACGCAATCATGGTGAGTCTATCCAAGACTACATTATCAGGTTCAATACATTTTATAATGCTATTCTGGATGATTTAAGACCATCTAGAAAATCAGCTCTTCTCAAATTCCCAGATGGCTTTGATCCGGAAATGGCTTATTCATTACGAGATAGAGATCCACCTACTTTAGAAGATATGCAAAAGATTGTTATTAATGTTGAGGCAAATCTGAATGACAAGAGAGCATGGTTGAAGGCAGAGAAAAGAGTGACTATAAAGGAGGAATCTACATCAGAACCACCTTGGCTTTGTGAGATGGAAAAAATGTTCAAAAGAATGAATCTTGACAAATCAGAACCGTGGATTCGTAATCCAAATTACCGTGGCCAACAACAACCTCAGTTCAGAATTAAACATCATGAACCAAGAGTACAAGAGCCGGCAGCCCAGCAACCGATCAAAACTCCTCTTTTGCAGAATTTTGTGAGTCAAGATTCAGATGAAGATGCTGATGTAGTAGGGGACCAAAACCACTTCTTTACTCATGATGATCTGCCCATTTACATCACTGAAGAAGAAGAGTATGGAGAAATACCCAGCAAGATGAAGATTTTATCTTAGCTAATGATGCAGATTTAGATGATTACCAAAGAGGATATTTGAATGCCTTATCCACTCAACAGAAGCAGTATTCATTGAGAAACCAAGATGTGCCCATCAATCTAATTCAGAAAAGAAAATAAGCTACAGCACCAAAGATGGATTCACCGATACCACAGAAGAAAGGAAAGGAGACAATTGATCACACAACTAGCAAGATATCAGCAGTAGAAAGGACAAATCAGGCAAGTATAATCAAAGATAGGATAGAAATTTCGGTCAAAGAAGTCGAAAAAGTTTTAGCATTTAGTTTGGAAACTGAATTTTCCAAATTAAAGGTATCTATTCCTTTGACTGAAATCATGAAAAACAGCAGCTACTGAGGTCCAGTCTTTAAAATTTTGAATTTTGATCCCATGTTCGACACGGTGAACGTTGAAGATGATCAGCCAGAATTGATTTTTGGGCCAGCATTGGATGGTGAGTCCCCTGATAGTGATGTTCTTCCCTTTTATATCAGTTTGAGATTGCATGAATATGTTTTGCACAATGCTATGTTTGATTCGGGTGCTTCGCACAATTTGATGCCAAAGGCGATCATGGAGTAGCTGGGGTTAGACATTACAAGGAAATATCATGATTTGTATTCATTTGATTCCAGCCGTGTGAGATGTATCGGGCTCATCAAAGATTTGGTTGTTAGCTTAGACCAAATTCCAACGAAAAATGTCTTGATGGATGTGGTTGTGGCAGACATTCCTCCACATTTTTGTATGCTACTTTCAAGATCTTGGGGGGCTAAGTTGAAGGGTATTCTAAAGTTAGACTTTTCTTATGCTACAATTCCAGTCTTCGGGCAAATGAGAAAGCTATATCGAGAGCAAAAGATGATATACAAGATAACTAGCAAAGAGAAGCCAATCAATCATCCTGTAAATTATGTACATACAGATTTGGAGTCGTTTGTTTTATTTGTTGATAGTTTTAATGATCTAGATAGTCAGTTAGTTCAGGCGGAAGATATACTAGAGATCATTGAAAATTTCAGAGAAGTTCTACAAAAGGAAAGAGGAGAAAAGAAAGCTATTATGGAGCAAACAGCTGAAGATAAGGGGCAGTAAACAGAGAAAACAGAGCTAACACAATTTCAACAATTGGAAGAAGATGAAGATGGTCTTTGGACCATGGATTTTGATGGCGCAGTAGGTAGTGATGGTGATGGTATTGGTGTGTGGATTCGAAGTCCCTTTTCCGCTAAAAACAAAGTTCCAAGCAAGGTGAGAGTGTGTTCCTATAAACTAGCATTTGATTGTTCAAATAATGAGGCGGAATATGAGGCTCTCATTGCTGGCCTAAAGATTCCTAGAAAGCTGAAAGCGAAGAAGATTGCGGTCTATGGTGATTCCGAGTTGGTAATAAAGCAAGTTAAGGGTGAGTTTCAGGCCAAGCATCCTCATATGAGGGTATATCGAAATGCAGTCTTAGATATTTTGAAGTTATTTTCTGATCATACCTTGACTTGTGTGCCTCGCATACAAAATGGTGTTGCTGATGGACTTGCTAAGGCAACAAGCAATTTAAAAATTCCAATGAATTCTAGCAACAAGTTTGAGATTCATGTGAAACACCGTCCCACCGTTCTGGACAATCAGCGATGTTGGCAAGTTTTTCAAGATGATGAAGAGATCAATCAGTTTCTGCAAAATAAGGGTAAGTTCAAAGATACCTCAATAGATACTGAAAATGACGATGGTAGTGATAATATACAAGTAAATCAAATGGGCGTGCTGCAACGTAAAGACAACATTATTCCTAAGGGATTGATTCCTTTAGAGGAGTTGCTTGACCAAGATGATGTGGCCCGCAAACTGACATTGAGACCAACTAAAAAGGGTGTTGAAGAGGTAAACATTGGGACAGCTGAGAATCCCAAGCGAGTAAAGCTATCAAAGTCATTGTTACCAAAGGTAAAAGCAGAATATGTGAAATTGTTGTCTTTATTTTCTGATGTTTTTGCATGGGATTACTCAGATCTAAAAACATATGACACAAATATCATTCAGCATACTATTCCTATTAAGTCAAATCAGAAGCCTTTTTGTCAAAATTTGAGGAGAATCAATCCGAGGTTGCTACCATCAATTGAGAAAGAGGTAAACAGATTGTCTAAGTCAGGAATCATTGTGCCTATCCGATTTTCAGATTGGATATCAAACTTGGTGCCCGTAAGGAAGAAAACAGGTGAGATCCGTTTATGTATTGACTTCAGAAATTTGAATAAGGTGTCCTTAAAAGAAAATTATCCGCTGCCCAAAATGGACCATATATTGCAGCGAGTAGTTGGAGCATCAAGGATGTCACTACTCGACGGCTATTCCGGATACAATCAGATTTTAATGCATGAAGATGACCGTGACAAGATAGCGTTCACCACTCCATGGGGAACATTTCATTATGAAAAGATGCCACTTGGTTTGAAAAAAGCAGGAGCCACCTTTCAGAGCGCAATGGACATGGCTTTCACCAATGAGAAAGATGTATTTTTAGTTGTTTATCTTGATGACTTAACTGTGTTTTCAAATTCTGATGAGGAACATTTGTATCATTTGAAAATTGTTTTCCAAAAGTGCAGAAAATATGGCATTTCGCTGAATCCAAAAAAGAGTCTTTTTGCCATGGATGAGGGTAAAATTCTTGGCCATATCATATCTAAAGACGGCACCTGTGTTGATCCTGCACGTGTTGAAGCCATTCAGCAAATTGAACAGCCCCGGAACAGGAAAGAAATATAGTCCTTCAATGGTAAACTCAATTTTCTACGTCACTTCATTCCAAATCTAGCACAGCATCTTAGAGAAATCACAAGCATGCTCAAGAAGGACAGTCAGGTAAAGTGGACCGAAGAGGCAATGAAATCATTTAATTTAGTGAAGTTAGCTCTTTCTTCAGCTCCTATTTTGATAAGCCCATACTACACTCAGGATTTTATTTTGTTCTCATTTGCTTCTGAGCACACTTTGGCAGCTGTATTAATGTAGAAGAGGGAAGGTGTTGAAAAGCCCATTGCTTTTTTTGGTCGGATTATAAGAGATGGAGCATTGAAATATAACATCATTGACAAGAAAGCACTTGCGCTTGTAAAGGCCTTGAAAGATTTCCGTGTGTATATATTGAATTCCTGTATTCTAGCTTATGTTCCTAACGCAGCAGTTAAAGATATTTTAGTACAGGTAGATCTAGAAGGCAGGTGGGGTAAGTGGATTGCTACGTTGTTAGAGTATGATGTAGAGATTAAACCCACCAAGCTGATCAAAGGTCAAGGACTCACCAAGTTAATGGCTGAAACAAATTTGCAAGTCCTAGACATAAATTTGATTGCTGCCATGTCCAATGAAGATGAGGAGACTCCATCCGTTCAGGTATCTAAAATGTTTCTTTCTTCCCCTTGGTATGCTGAAATTTTATATGTACTTCAGCATTTGTCTTCACCTCCCGGAATGCCTAGAAACAGAAGTAGAACTTTGAAATTGAAAGCTACAAAATTCTGCATACTAGATTTAGCATTGTTTTCGAAAGACCCTGGTGGAATGTTATTAAATTGTTTGGTCGAGGAGGAAGCCAAAAGAGTCGTGGAAGACTTTCATAGAGGGGACTGTGGAGGTCATTTGTTTTGGAAGACCACAACAAACAAGATTCTAAGGGCAGGCTATTATTGGCCTTCATTATTTTCAGATGTATATAAGGCTGTTAAAAATTGTCATGAATGCCAAATTTTTGAAGGCAAACAGAAACTCCAGCCTTTGCCTCTCAAACCAATTGAAGTCAGCGCACCTTTTCAGTAGTGGGGATTGGATTTCATCGGTGAAATTCATCCGGAATCATCAGGACAACATCGATGGATATTGACAGCCACAAACTACTTTACAAAATGGATTGAAGCAATTCCTACTCGACAAGCTACGGATGCGGTAATTATTTCTTTTCTTGAAACCAATATTTTATGTTTTGGATGTCCAAGTAAGTTAATCATGGAAAACGCAGCAGCATTTAAGTCAAAAAGGATGATTGAGTTTTGCTATAAGTACAATATTAGCTTGGGACATTCAACCGCATACCACCCTCAAGGAAACGGATTGGCGGAGTCGTCCAATAAATCTTTGGTCAATATCATTAAGAAGTTGTTGGAAATCAGCAAAAAGGGCTGGCACAAGAAGTTGATAAATGCACTATGGGCTGATAGGGTGAGTTAGAAAAAGTATATTGGCATGTCTCCTTTCGAGTTGGTGTACAGAACAGACACGGTTTTTCCTACTTCGCTTGTTGTCCCGGTAGTCAAATTGCTTCAAGAAGCGGGTAGTGAGGATGATCCTATGCAGAGAAGGATTAATCAGATGATTCATTTACAACAGACACGGGAGGAGGTATTTCAAAACACTTGCAAGTTGCAGGAGCGCATCAAAAGGATTTATGACCGGAAAGCAAAAGCTGACACATTTCAGCTAGATGAGGTAGTTTTGCGGTGGGATGCTCATCATGAAGACAAGGGAAAGCATGGAAAATTTGAAAGTTTATGGAAGGGTCCTTACAAGATTGCAGCATATCGCAGCCAAAATGCTTTCCTTCTCAAAGAAATTAATGGAGATGAATGTCCTGGAGGGCCGATTAATGGTCGGCTGTTAAAGAGATACTACTTCTGAGTATTTTCTGCCCATTTCATCATCATTGTACATATCATTTTACTTTTATCCTATTGCACATGTAAACTAACTTATCATCTTCAATTTGGGGCCCGAGGTGAAGGCTATAATTTTGAAAATGAAGGTTAGTTAGTCTAAGTTTGTCAAGTCAGTTGTCTAAATCTTTTAGTTTCGAGTCTAGTTTGGTCAAAGCAGTTTTTGGTTTTTCAGTCAAATTCTCATGATTTTGTGTTCGAATAATGACTCCATCGCCCAATGGATGAAGGCACTGTCTAGCTCTTACAGAGATCTGTGGTTCCTGGCATCTCCAAGGAGCTACCATCCCCATTGGAGCCAATGTTAGAGTCGGTCTAGTTATCCCTCCGTCAGAGATCAAATCTCTTTTGCATTTCATGTTTAGGTGTCCCATCCATTTTGATTAGTTGCATTTCGTTAGGCATGCCATAACTCTGATGGAGTAGTTTGTGTCACTCATTCCCCTCATGCTTGGCACTACTAGTTCAGGTCTATTCATTAAAATAAATCTTCAAAGGTCATTTACAATCATGTTTTAAATTTTTAGGTCTTAGGTCTAGAGTTGAGTCAATTTTGTCTTGAAAAGTCTTAGAAGACTAGCAGGCCAGAGGGATGTCTTCGATAGATCATCACTTCAAAAATTTTCATCATTGTACAGCTGAATTAGGACTTCTCTTCAAAACTCTGTTTTGAAGATAAGTCGCTACCTCATTTTTCTAAAAATTGTCATAATTTTCAGTTCTTCAATTGTTCAAGTGCAGCCTTAGTCTCCTTTGCCGAAGCATATAAGAGCTATCCCTGCAAAAAATTATCAGAGAAAATCATTATTTCAACATATTTTAAAAAGGAAACCAAAAAGGTCAGAGCCTATTAATTTTGAAAAAGTGTCAACAACCAAACATAAGAAAATGGGTTTTCGGTTAAGAAAAAATCAACAAGGAGTCTATATGAAGATATTTCTCCTCATTTGCACCCCATTCCACATTCCAATAGAAAATAGCATTGTTCTAAGGCAATTTTGTGAGTTTGTGAGCAAATTGGGCCATTTCGAAGGCACGTGGTGCATGAGTTTAGGCGCGCGGCACATCAGGCGACAATTTCCATTGCAATTTTACACGCGCACGACGCATCAGGAGCGCACGGCACGTTGGGTGAGGCATGCGGTGCATAGAAGTTTATGCCTGAACTTTGTCCAGAAACCACTCAAACACCTCTTCTCATGCATCAAATCACAGGTAGGCTTACATTCACGGCTTGTTCTTGGTTTTTGGATGGTTTATGTAAAGACATTATGATATACTTTCCATGAAAAACCAAGTGTAAAAACCCTCCTTATTCATCAATTTGCTGTAAGGATTTAAATGCCAAGTTTGCTATAGGGTTTTCAAAAATAACTGTTGCCAAGGTTTTCCTATTTCCTTTGTTTCCCATCCCCTATTTTCACCAATATTTTTCCCAATAATTCCTCATAAAACCCTACACTATCCTTCCGCAAAATCCTAATCCCTCCCTTCTACTACAAACATATAATCCCTACCTCATCCCAAAACCCTAAAATTTCAAGATTTCCCATGCCCCTTCCTTTCCCTAATTTCCTTGTTTTATTTCCATTATTCCCATTTCCCTAATGTTTTCCCTTTCCTAACAATTTCCTTGTACATTTATGTCCCCTTGGTCACAACAGTTTGAGAAAAATAAAAGGTCTGCAGTCATTTTTGTACACAATTGTATATCAGCATATATATATTCCAGCTACCTTGTTTTTAAATAACATGTCAGAGACCGAGTCAGTATATGAGCAGGAGTATGATAGTGACTCTACACCGGAGGTCAATGTGCCTAATGTGCCACAGAGGTATCACAAAGGTGGCAAAAGTGGACATCATGTTAGGGAGGAGCCTACTTCTTTGGCTCAATTGCAAGCTTGCCCACTTGCAATGTTAGAGCAATGCAACAAAAAGCTAGAAGATGAGCATGAACTTTATGAGCTGCGAAAGATCTGGGAAGACCGAGAATTGGCCCGTAGGAGACCTGGTGATTTGACACCTATTGATCGGGAATCAATGCTCATCTGGGTGAACACTCATTTGGAGAAGTTGTTGGCGAAGGAAAACATGGACGAAGACATGCTTTGCCACATGAAAACTCACTATTGGGCTCACATGCATGTTTGCAAAGCGAGAATGAAGATCCTCAAGAGGCGTTTGAACAAAGCGCAAAAACAACGCAAAAGGCCTGATCCACTTTGAGTTTTGGCTGAGGCTTCATTAGTTGAGCATGATACATGATGGAGGTTCATCACTCCAAATTTGGGCAAATTTGGAGAAAATTTTTTCGTTTCAAAATTTTTGGCTTGCGAAACTGGTTTTTTGGCTCTACGCGTAGCGTGCGACCCATAAGATGGGGAGGTCCAAATCATAGATGGCTTATATTTTTGGATTTTTCATGATGAAATACACATTCTCAGCCATTTCCAAGGCATTTCATCAAGTTTTGGGTGACCAAAAGGCTCAAAAACATCATGAAAATCACCTTTCTGCCACTTTTTGCACCAGAAGGAAGTACTTTTGGGCGAATGCATTTTTGGAGGGTCAAATGGACACCAAATTGGAAAATTCCACTTGGGTTAGAAAGTAGACATCCAGGGCTTTCTAGCAAGCCAACCGGAGCTCAATTTGGATGTGGGAAAGTGCCCCAAAAGCAGGTGGAAAGGCGCACAACGCACAAGGCTCAGGCGCGCGGCGCACAGGGTTTTTTGGCATAGTTTTCGTCCTCAGCGCAGCAAATGAAGCCAGTTTGACCAGTTTTGACTTGTGATGGGATTTTTCACCCTTCTTGGTGTAATTATTGGAAATTTATGTTTTTTTGACACTTATTTACCTATTCTAGATGATTCATTCATAAAATAGCAAAAATGTAATGAACGAATTGGTTTCCTAGCTTATAGAGGCAAGTTGTTTTGACTACCTAGATTGTAGTGCTTAGTTTAGAATTGGTTGAAACAAATCCTAGGATGATGAGCTCGACCCCTAGAGGCAAGGGAATGTGTTGGCTTGCCTATATTATGTATTTTCTTAGTCATTTTTAGGTTTGGACTCTTGGGAATAGCTTGAGACTATATTGTACATATCTTATCTGCATTTTGGCAAAGGAAAGACCAGGGTTTTGCAGCACTATTTGGGATTCATGTGGCCTTATGTGTTGATGGTGTGTTTCTCTCAGTACTTGTAAGTTGTGTACGTGTACCACTTTCTTTATTTAATCTTCTGTAATTAAACAAATGAAGTGTCAAGGTAGAATCCATGAACTTGCTATGCTCTGCCTTTAAATTTGTTTAATTCTCTATGTTTTCTTCAGTTTAAGGAGAATCCTTGAGACTTCCTTGCTCTCCTTAGCTCCTCACCAATCTTATCTATCCATATCACTTGCTTTAAGGCATCAAAAAAATCCCCTGTCTTGCCCCAAGTAGACCTCTGCAAAAGCTGTGCCTCATCCCCGCACCCAAAATTGTCTTTCCCTTGAATTCAACAAAACCTAAAAAACTCAATTTCACAGTCTTTGTACTTCATACCTAGCCTAAAATCAGTCATCAATTCATTCATCTCAAACTCGTTGATTATCTTTTGCCTAGATTGACCCAGAGAGAGCCCTCTCCTGTCCTCGTAGGGCTAGCTACGAGGTTGAGCGTGGTTTGATGTAGCCTTGAGTTTTACCTTATTTTAGCCTAAGGTAGATTTGAGCACTAACATGGTGGAGAGGAATGATGATTTCATAGAGAATCAAGATTTGTAAAGATAGTTACAAAGGACATTTTTTCAAATAATTCTCCAGTGTATGGTAAAGAGAAGGATTTATCTTGTTTGTTGTTAGAGGAAAATAATCAAATCATGGATGAAACATAGGTGGAATTTTCTATCCAGCTAAATAAACAATCACTAGTGTAATAAAGTATGGAAGTTATACTTTGATGATTCTTATTCTAGGGAAGGAAATGGGGCAACTGTGATGTTGGTGTCACTAGAAGGCAGCCTAATTCCTCTTTCTTTTAAGATAGAATTTAAAGCCACTAATAATGTTGATGAATATGAAGATTTGTTGTTAGGGATGCAAGCTTCCAGAAATATCAACATTGGGTGCTTAGTAGTGTTTGGAGATTCAAAGCTAGTGGTGAAGAAAATAATAAATTAATGCCAAAATAAATATCCAAGATTTAACACTTATTGAAATGAGGTATGGGATCTGATTGAGAATTTTTTCTTAGCCTTTAATATACAATTTTTTCCCATAGATAGAAATTGGATGGCTGATTCCTTGGTTGTAACTGCTAGTAACTTCAAGCCTCCTCAAAACCCCTTGCTCATATAGAAAGTTGAGGCCAGGTTAAGACCTTCCATACTAGACAATGTCAAGTATTAAAAGGTGTTTAAATATGGGGAGAAAATCAAATGCTTCATGGAGGTTATTAGAGGATTTTCAAACTCAATGATTGATGAGGATGATGAGGAAGTAAAAGGTGAACAAAAATTAAGTTGGGGAGAAACTATTGCTGGATAGAAGATTTTACAATTGAAGGGTAATACCATCCCCATAGGATTGGTTCCATTTAGAAGGATCTTTAGCTCAAATGATGTGGCTATTAAGCCAACTAAGAAAGAGCTTGAAGATGATGTAGAATATTGTAACATTGGTACCAAAGGAGAGCCAAGAATCATCAAGTTAACTAAAGGGGTTCCTATGGAATATAAACAAAGGAACCTACACCTTTTTAAGGAGTACATGGATGTTTTTTCTTTGCCATATGATGATTTAAATACTTTTGATCCTGGCGTCATACAACACAAAATTCCCTTAAAAGATGGGATGAAGCCATATAAGTAGAAGTTGAGGTAAATTAATCCTCTGTGGCTCTCATCCATTGAAAATGAGGTAAACAAATGGTTACGGGCTAATATAATTGTGCCATTAAAGTACTCTGATTGGGTAGAAAATTTGGTTCTTGTTTAGAAGAAGAATGCCAAAATATCTTTATGTTTTGACTTCGGGAACCTAAAGAGAGCCTCACTAAAAAATAATTACCCTTTGTCTAAGATGGATTGCATTCTTCAGAAGGTGGTAGGGTCTACTCTGATGTCCATGATGGATGACTTCTCAAGATACAACCAAGTTTCTTTGCAACCAGAAGATCACAAGAAAACCTCTTTCACTACACCTTGGGGAATGTTTATGTATGCCAGAATTCCATTTGGCCTCATAAACACGAGATATTTTTCAAAGAGCTATGGACATAGGATTTTTTGGAAAGCAGGAAAAATTTGTAGTAATCTAACTGGATGACATCATTACCTTCCCAAAAATAGATGAAGATAATATTAAACACTTGCAACTTACTTTTGAGAAATGGAGAAGGTATGGTCTATCTTTAAACCCCAAGAAATATCAGATTGCTCTTAGTGAAGGAAAACTACTGGCTCATATTGTAGCAAAGGATGGACTAAAGATTGATCCCAAAAGGGTGGAAGCCATTAATAACATTCCATTACCAATAAATAAGGAAGTAATCTAAGTATTCTTGGGTAAAATTAACTTTCTAAGAAGGTTTATACCAAATTATGCTGAGATGGGAAGAGAAATATTCACATAGATTTTAAGAAAAGACAGGGAAATAGAGTGGATAGTAGAAACTTGAGAATCATTCTCCATAATCAAAAATACTTTTGTAGAGGCCCCAATACTAGTTAGCCCATATTATCATAAACCATTTTTTGTTTCCTCTTTTTCGTCTCTCCACATGGTGGTTGCTATCATTTTGCAAAAAAATGAGGAAGGACATGAGAAACCAATCACGTTCTTTAGCCAAGTGTTACTAGATGCTAATAAAAAATATGATATCTTTGAGAAACATGCCTATGCTTTAGTCAAAGCACTGAAATCTTTCAGAATCAATGTCTTATAACCCATTATAATAGTTTATGTTCCTACAACTACAGTGAAATATATCCTTATGCAAGGGGATAGTGAAGGAATAAGAGGCAAGTGGATTTATAAAATACAAGAATATGAAATGGTTATTAAGCCCACTAAGTTGATCAAAGGGCACGGTTTAGCTAAAATCCTGTCTGAAGAAAACTGCTAAGTCTTGGGTATAAATTTGCTAACAGCTAAGGAAGGACAATGTAGAAGAGAAGAGGAGAAGAATAATGTCAAGACTTCAACACAATGAATTCAAATGAAGTACCTTATCTCACATTGGTAAAAGCATATAGTCCCTTATTTACTTCTTTTGAATTTCCCAGTCAATTTTGATAAAGTTAAATAAAGGGCTCCAAGGCTACAAAACTAGAAACTTGTGATCTCAAATGGCCAATTTTAGTGAAAATACCTTGTGTGGATTTTTCTCTTATGTCTGGTTGAAGAAGAGATGCATAAAGTGATTGATGAATCCATAATTGTGTCTATGGAGGACATTATAGTTGGAGACCTGCAACCCACAAAATTCTCAAAGTATGCTTTTATTGGCCTAAGTTGTTTGGTGAAGTACATACCTATGTCTGGGCCTATGAGAGGTGTCAAATGTTTGCATAAAACTAGAGGTTGGCTCCCATTCCTTTAATCCATTTTTTTTTGTAGAAGAACCTTTCATGAAATGGGGGTTAGAATTAATTATAGAAATACATCCACCTTCTAGTGCCCAACACAAATGGATACTCACATCCACCAATTATTTAACCAAGTGGGTGGAAGCTACCCCAACTAGGAAAGAAATTGTTGCAGTAGTCATCAAGTTTATAGAGGAAAACATCCTTGTGACGTTAAGCTTCCTAAAGAAAATTGTCAGTGACAACACTTAGGTGTTCAAGTTAGCCAAATTTATTAATTTTTTGCAAAGGTACAACATTGTAGTAGGTCATTCCTCTACCTATTACCCACAAGGAAATGGATTGGTTGAATCCTCTAATAAAACCTTAGTAAGGATTATGAAGAAGATAGTAACAGAAAATCAAAAGAAATAGGATTCACAATTGAAGTTTTCCCTATGGGATAATAGGGTTACCACCAAGAGGTCCATTAGGAAATCTCCTTTTGAATTAGTGTATGGGAAAGCTATAATTTTCCCTATAGAGTTAGCAATTCCAGTTGCTAAAATTATTTAGGATGTTGAGGAGGAGCCAAATTCTCTAACAAAGAGGATCAATCAATTGATAGAACTTCAAGAAAGTAGGGAACATGTAAATCATAATTTGATCAATTATCGGGAAAGGATGGAGTCTCTATTTGACAGAAAAGAAAGGGACAGATCCCTACAACTAAGATATTTTCTACTCAGATGGTATGTCGGAAGAGAGGACAAAGGAACACATCAGAAGTTCAATCCCTTATGGTTTGGACACTTCAATGTATCTGAAGCAAAGGTAAAACCACCTTCTTTCTACAAAATTTGGATGCTGAGGTGCTTAAACTACCAGTGAATGTGTAGTTTCTCAAGCTTTATTTCCAGCAATAAAGAGGTCCATTTTCATCTACTATATATATTGGTGAGCCATTGTACATACAAATAATTCTTTAAGTTCTTAATGTTTTTTATTTTTCTTTTCATATACTTGAACAAAATGACTCCATGCCCAATGTCTATAAGGCACTAATTTGTAGGTTCTCAATGCATTGCTTGCAATACATTGTCCCCAATTGGAGCCGATATTTTATCTATAATACTTTCTTGCATTTATGTCAAATGGTCTTATTTTCAATATATGGTACACCAAGGAAGAGGTATAGTCTATGTCATTCAAAGGGAAAGGAAGCACATCAAATGACCATTTTAGAGAAGGCTCAACGCATCAAGGGCCGATATCAGATGGGAGACCCAAACTTTTGGGAGTTGAAATTAAAAGGAGAGCTAAGAAAGGAAAGCACTGAAATAATGGAGGCCAAAATGAAAGGGGGTGTTGATATTCGAGAGGCGATCACGTCGAAACCCAATATCGGAAGAATGGGAAGGAAGGTATATTTGGGCCTAATACCGGAAGGCTAGACATTGGATCAAAGGGCACATCGAAACCCAAATCTCTAAGGGTAGGTCATTTCATGACATTAGATATTGGGACCTCGTAACCTTTTAAAATATATAATTCTTTGTAAGTCTTGATATCACTGAGAAGGGGAAAATCTAAGGAAATCATTGAAAACCTGAGAACCCCAAGGACCCTTTCTCTCTCCTCAAGACAAGGCACTTCGCATCAAATAATTGGCTTCAAGGAGCTAACAAGGTAGATGACATCAGCGTGATGTGGACATATGATGAAAACGTGGTAGTTTATTTTGGCATTCACGAGGGCCTAATGGGGAAATATGGGTGAAAAATATCACCATCAAGGAGGCTCCAAATAGAGATGATGACATCAGCATGATGTCATTTTAGAGGTCCACTTTTCGAAGGAAAGTGATTTCATAACCCCCTATTTAAAATATTTTATAAAAAATCTAATCCAATGGAGGGGCTCCGATGTTTGTAACACTTGGTCATGAGGAATTAGGGGACCAAGGATGTATAAAAGGCAGAGCACCTAGGCGTTATGTTGAATATCGAAGGTTGGAAATATCAGACCCCTATTATAATTGTGTTTTTGAAAATACCCTGATGAGAGGGGTTTCCGATGTTGTTAGAATTTGTCTTCAAGGGCACAAAGAACCAAGGGCACAAACTAAGGTCAAGAAACCAAGTGCTATGGATCCCGTCAGAAGAGAGAAAAATTAGAACTTCTTTATAACACTTTCTTGAAAGTGTTCTGATGGGAGGGGTTCCAATTGG
>APFE030506059.1:0-19535 GCA_000404065.3 Pinus taeda
TTTACTAACTTGAACATATGTATCGATTGACAGCCATAGTCACATCCTCCTCATACATACTGGTTGTTAGCTAGCATAACCATATTAATAAATGTGGTTGATATATGTTGATCGATGCATTTTCCAAATTTTACATGTCAATTGACATTTGAAAATAACATTAATCAACATATATCAATTATATTTATTAATATAATTATGCTAACTGTAACTTTTGTTTCCGTTACTCTAATCTCCCATAACTGAATCAATGGAATTTTACAGTGTAAATAGCAATTGGTTTCTTCCCATTGAAAAGATCAACGACGAAGATTTTGTTTACATGTATGGCTTTCTTTGTTGCAACCAGAAGAAACTTGGAGTAGTTCATCTTCAAACGACTCCTAAATTAAAAGCAAATACGTAATGGGTCTGTTACGCTCCATGGTCATTATTTATAGAAACGTCAAAATTTCTAAATCATTGAATTGAAGGTTTGGATATTTTTAGGATGTCATTAGGAAAGAATGATGCAACTCCACGTAGAGACGTGATGATTTCTATTTTCTCTCTTATAACGTGTTCCATTTCTATATATTCGGAGCCTCACTCTTTTTCATTGATAACTTTGCTACATTAATGGGGGCCGATTTTTTTAATAACTTTGCTTCATTGATGGGGGGGATTTTTTTAATAGTCACTTTTATTTAGGTTAAGGAACCAGCTTTTTCGCAGTCGAGAAATTCTATTACTTTAGCTTTCTTCTTCCCCATTTTTGATGCGTATGGAATTTTATTTTATTTTATATAAAATAATTAATGAGTTATTGTTAGATATTAACTAATTAAAGCTTTTTGGTTAGGAGATTTTAATATTGCATTAAATAAAGTTATTTTTTTAAGTAATGATTCAAGTTTTAGTTTTTTTTAATTAGAGGGTGATTCTAATTGAGCTAATAAATTTAAAAGAAATTCTAAAGAGTTGAATAAGAATTTACTTGGTATCTAGTTATTTAAAATTTATAGTTTTTAAAGCTATATAATTTGCAAGGGCATAATTAAGTGGCAAACCTCTAACTAAATGAATTGTATGCATGAGATTGGAAGAAGTGTCATTATGTGACATTTTATATTTTTGTTTCCAAAAAATTGTAAACTTTGACTTCGTAAATGGTCATGAGCATGACTCTAATGGTAAACATTTAACCTTAGCTCTAAACTTTTTCATGTAAAACAAACACATGTATGAGAATTCTGAGATTCAAAACCACCTTCTTTTTTACTAGAGTAAAATGGACCTCTTCTTAAAAAATTTAAATAGTGATTTACACTTCTTTACTTATAAGGATAACATTCCAAACCTCTATCATTATTTCACTACAACTCTCTCTTCTACCATTAGTATGTTCTCTACCAAGGTGTCATACAAAAACAAAATATAACTTCCAACCATTAGTATGATAATAATTGTAAAATTGCTATAAAAGTGATTAGGGATGCTACTAATGAAACATTAAAACTTGATAATATAAATGTGTACAAATATCCTATTAAAAGAAATAAAATATACTATATAAGTGTATAGTAAGAGAAATCACTACACCTCTTTAAGTTTAATCCTATAAACTTTTGGAAGAAAATTCTAATTCATACGACTAAATAAAACAATTTGATTCCCTGGACAAATCAAAATATTTACCTTAAAACCTCTATGATTCCCTTAACACCACATAGACCAGTTTGAATGCCCGTATAAAGGATGATATTTTTTCCCTGTAACACCTTGAGCATGGCGTTGAGCAGCTCACTGATGGGAACGCTAAGGATATTGGAGGATACCAAGCTGAAATTTTTAAAATGGTAGAGTCTATACTCATCCCACACATACACAATCCATTTAATTTAGCAGTGAGGCAAGACTTACCTAAGCCTTGGATGCATATTGTTATTGTACCTATATTCAAGAGTGGAGATAAACTTGTTCCCTCTAATTATAGGGCCACTATGATTAACAACATTTTATCCGGGCATATTTTGGAAATGAATATTAGCCTTTGGCTTGAAATCAATGATAAAAGAGCTAAATACCAATATGGGTCTAGGAGATAACATTCAACCATGGACCACATTTCTATTCTTAGGATAATTCTAGAGGAATTCAATGATAATACAACTAATTTCTTTTGTTTTTTTGTTGAATTTAGAAAACTTGTTATAACCATTCCTAAAACGAAGCTATGAAAGAGGCTAGAATAAATAATGTTTCCTCACAAGTTGAGGGCTTCTATCAAAATGTTGTATGAGAATGTTATTTCCAAGCTTAGGACCACTGGAAATTACTTGAAATAAATTAAATGCAATGTTGGAATCAAGAAAAGGTGTCCCTTATCCCATACCCTTTTTGCTATATGTTTTGAAAAGCTAGAAGTGTGTTTGGAGGATGTAGGTTGTGATGGCCCCACTTTCACTAGTATGGTCATAGATATTCTACTTTTTCCTAATAATATTGTTCTATGGAAAGGAGTCATTTTACTATGCAACTTAGAATCCTCCAATATTTTTGCTCCAAAATGGATATGACTCTAAGTACCAAAAATGTTAAAGTCGTGATAATTAAATACAAAATATCACTTGTGATACTTTCATTTATGATAACATCTCCTTGGCGGAATTTCCTTCATATAAATATTTGGGAATCAACATTCATCATAAACTCAATTAGAATTATAGCTTTGAGAGAGGGATAAATGGAGGTTGGAAATATGACCATGGGATGGAAAACACTTGTGAGGTAGTAGATATTTGGATTTGTGATTACAAAAAAGTTGCTCTTTGAGACACTTGTCACTCCTGTTATTTTATATGGATGTGAGGTTTTAGATTGTAGTATATCTATATACTCATGATAGAAGATTGTAATGACCCTGGTAACTTGTAATTCTAGAACATTTACTGTGGTAAGAAATTGTATGAGTGGTGACTTGTTATCACTAAATGACATTATTTAATTATGAGAATGGATATATTAGATTATTTTTACATGTGTATATTCATGAAATGCTGGTAGCCTCCTGGAGGAGGATTTTCTATTAAAAGAAAATAAAATCAGTTATGAAACTGAAGTAACTGCTTCTCACCCAAGGAAAAGTCCTGGAAGGAAAACCTCTGGGCTGTTGATGAACAGACAGAGAGGAATTCCATGGAGGGAGCAGGGGGAGAAAAGAGGTTAAGTCTGGTAGTGACCAGATAACCTAGCATAGTAGTGCAGGAGTCTTGTTGAGGGCTGCAGGCCTGCAAGACGGCTCGGGGGGAGAATCCAACGTGAACTGAAACTCAAGGTTGGGAGGATAAGAGCAAATTAAATGCAGGTGACCTCTGGAAGTAGGAACACCGATAGCAGGCTATCCAGGTATGCATTTTCTAACAAAACTATAGAATAAAGAGTAGGTACTGAGGGTGTACAGACCAAGTTCGGGTATCTGTGTTTCTTTTCAATAGTTAATGGTGGTTGTTATAAAAGAACAATGCATACAGTTTCAGAGACATTTGTAGGTTAATGTTTACAAATGTGGTCATCTTTTTAGCTGCAGTAATAAACTGGGTTGTTTAGAGATAAATGCTCATAACAGAGTCAAACCCTAGGGGCGGTTTGGGCGGTATGAGAAACCGCAATAGTTAATCAAATAATAAGAAGGAAAGAATCTAAACAGAACCCTTGGTTAAGGAACGATGCTGAGTTAAGCATGCTGGCAAAGCTTGACAACTACCAGACCCTAATCAAACCAGTCAAGAACCAGCGCGGAACCCGCGCTTAAATATAACAATAATGCTGTATAACCACAGAGATATAGCATAACTAATAATGTTGTATAAGTCACGGAGATATATCGTAATCAACAACACTGTGTAAATCAAAGGGATATGGCATAAATGTTATTGCTGTATAGACAAGCATTAATGCGTAAATAACAATACTGTGTAAACCTAAGCGGAACTGTTATATATTGATGCTAAGCAAACTTAAGAAATAATATGCGGAAGCTAGTGCCGTATGAACCTAGCAAATAATAAATGAAATAACGTTGTAAACAAAAGATTGACAAGAAGATTAGCACGGCGTAAGCATAGATACAATATCAAGTCGTTGTTGAAGAATTGCCTCATAGGTAACCAAGACTGACGGAAAACAGCTAGCATTTCACCCTGTAAGTTAAGCTTATAGGAAGAAATTCCCAGATTACGAAGATGAGGCTAACGTTAACAGAAACATGAAGCTAAACAATATATGTATATATAACAGACCCCGACAAATACTGGTTATGATAATAACTGTGTATGCAGAAGAGGGTTGTCAGTACATTCAGATATTGAATGCAAGACTTCCCTTAAAGCCGCATTAAGCAATATAAAGATTTCAGATGAAAACAAATACGTGCAAAACCAAACCTGTAAGATATGAGCTATTGCCGTAAGAAAAGAATGACTGTCTCATAAACCCTTTAGGGTAGCATTGCACAGTTAAGCGAAGGAAGAACGATAACAATGGAATGGTAAATTATTTCACAGCAACTGGCGGTACAAGACAGAACCGGCCATCAATATATGGACAAAATCTGTGAACAAAGAGTAGTGTATTCATTTAAACAAAAAGCCAACTGATAACACAGTTTTATAAGGAGTCCTGTCAGATATTCAAGAGTGTATAGAACCAAACAAAACAATACAACCGTATTGAAGCATTGCCGCTTAAGGAACTGTAGATAGCTCTGAGAGAGCTTTTAAAGTATACATACAAGCTTCGACACTTTCACACCATAACTGGAGACCAGAGTCATTATTAAATATACATTAAATGGACGGCATGAAAGCCATAAATAAACCCTAGCTAAACCCTATCAGTTAACGTAGTACAGGTCCCGGTAAGAGGAGGCCGCCTGCGAATGTAACAAGGGTTCGAAGAAATAATAACCAGACCCAAGACATGTAAGTAAAAAGGTCATGAGCCACGCCTCAGACCAGAGAATGATGCCTTACCTTCTCAAATAAACCTCACTTTCTAAGACAAACTATAAGAGCGAAATGAGCATACCTGTGAAGCTTGAAGACGGCAAAACCCTTGCAAGCAGTAGGAGACTGCGAACAGCCGACCCACCTGCACATTGAGAACTTACGGTAAACAAACTAGAACAGTCGAAAAATCAAATGGCTTCAAGGAGTACGCAATACATGACTGTAAATAAATACCAGGTGTGAAAACGCGTAGAGGTTAATACCTGAACAGCAGGTAGTGCAGAGGCAGTTGACAAGCTGAGGAAGCGCTCGGCTGAGGCGGTAGTGAACAAAAGAGCTGTCCATGTGTTTATGCGCAGGTGATAACACAAGTTCAGTGGGGTAGACACATAATAAAGGTTATGTATTTGTATACAAGTGCTTAGACCTGGTTAAATACTTAGGTTAGGTTTCTTATAGTAGGGGTGGGTTCATGAGTTGACCACCATTATCATTAAAAAAAAATTTATAATGTTACTGTTATGCATATTATGTTAAAAAGGTCGTGACAATGTGGTATCAGAGCCAAGTTTCAAAACTATGGCCTCTGGAGTAGTGAAGCCCAGCTACAAAAAAAAAAGAAAAAAAAAAATTTGCATATAAGAAGAAGTAATAAATGCAACTAAATTGATTTCTTGTCTATCAATTAGGAAATCAATACAGAAACAACAATCTGCTAGCAGTCAACAAGTAAGATGGAGGAAATGCAGGGCGTCCCTCAGGAAAATCCAGAGCTGTGGATACAGCTTGGTGCTGAGACACGCAGTACCAATTTGGCAATATTGCAGACTGTTCAAGAGCTGAAAAGTGAGATGGCGCGTCTGCGAGAAGACAACGCGCGATTAACAGTGGAGCAGGAAAGAATATTAAAGAGTCTGTCAGACAAACAAAATCCACCATTAGCGAATCCCAGTGCGGAACAGCAAAGGGGAACTGAAGAACGGGATTACGCACCTGAAATTTCAGAGGAGAAGGAAGACCATTCTGACAATGTACTGGAACAACAGACCTTAAAGAGATAGAAAATGGAATTACAGGGAGAATTCTGGAAAATCAAACCTCCACTTTTCGATGGAGAGCAGGAAGAAGCGGTAGAGGCTTGGTTAATTAACATTAACAAGTATTTCCAATTGTATGAATATGACCAAAATCTGAAGGCGTGGCTGGCCATTTTTCAACTACAGGGTAAAGCAACCTTGTGGTGGAAGAAATTAAAATTGTAAGAGTGAGTGAACAGAACATCACTTGGGAAAAGTTCCAGAAATACTTTAAGGAGAGATATTTAACCGAGCGTTTTTATGATGAGAAGGCATGGGAATTCCATGATTTACGACTAGGACAGCAGTCCATGGATGAATTCATTAACCGCTTCACTTCCCTACTTCGCTATGTGCCATATATCAAAGAAGAAAAGGCCAAAGTGCAGAGATTTGTGAGCAGCCTACCAGCCTACATAAGGGAACGAATAGAGTTTGACAATCCCCGAACCATGGACGAGGCAATTCGTAAGGTAAGAATTTGTTACCAGCAGAACAAACAAAAAGGAGATATTTCAAGCAAAAGATGGAATGATAGAAAAAGCAACAGAGTTGCTGGTAATAACAAAGGAAGTCGTGGAAATGGTGGTAAGGGTGCTGGAAAGGGGCAGTTTAACAGAAATACAGCTAAGGGTACCTTCTGGGCCAAGCCAAGTGAAAGCAGAGTTAGTGAACCGCTTGCCAGATCAGAGATTGAAGGAACCAGACCTCCAGTCCAGTGTTGGGGATGTGGAGGACTACATTATGTTAAAAACTACCCGCAGCGTAAAGGAGTCGACCAAATATCTCAGATCCACGAAGCCTCAACCGTTGGGGATGTGGCACGCAGCGTACCAAGAATTAACGCAGCCTTGGAGGACCGGCAAGCTGAATATCAACCGACCATGGTGGAATTTGAAGGTAAGATTTCAAACCTCTCTATAGCTGTTCTTATTGATCCAGGAGCTACTTTAAGCTATGTTAGGCCAAAAGTAGTGGAACATTGTAAGCTATCATCGGAAAGGTTCAAAAATCCATGTTTGGTACAGTTGGCTATGGGAGCCAAGAGACGAGTTCTAGCTAAAATTAATAACTGTTCCTTAAACATAGCTAGACAGCCAATAACAGTAGACCTGAATGTACTCTCATTAGGATCTTATGACATCCTGATTGGTATGGATAGGCTGGAAAAGCATTGGTCCTTAGTAAACTGCAAAACCAAAACCATTTATTACAAGGATGATTTGGGGCAGCAACAAGAATTGCAAGGGATTAAACACCCTATCCAGATTCGGCATATTACTACTTCTCAGTTAGCTAAGTGCCTTAGAAGGAAATGTCAGATCTACGCCATTCAAGTTGGTTATGCAAACCAGAAAGATAAGATGTCTGCACTAGGCAATATCCCGGTGGTGCAGGAATTTGTAGATGTTTTCCTGAAGAGGTACCAGGGCTGCCCCCAAAGAGGGACATAGACTTTACTATAGAGTTAATACTGGGAGCAGCACCAGTATCACGGGCACCATACCGAATGAGCGTACCAGAGTTAACAGAGTTGAAGATGCAACTACAAGAGCTGTTGGATAAACAGTACATACGTCCCAGTGTATCACCATGGGGAGCTCCAGTATTATTTGTGAAAAAGAAAGATGGCACCCTACGTATGTGTATAGACTATCGACAGCTGAATAAGCTCACGGTCAAAAACAAGTATCCCTTACCCAGGATAGATGAACTCTTTGATCAAGTGAAAGGGGCAAAAGTATTTTCCAAGATCGATCTACGATCTGGTTATCATCAGATCAGGATCAAAGATGAGGACATTGCTAAAACCGCTTTCAGGACACGCTATGGGCACTACGAATTTGTAGTGCTACCTTTCAGTTTGACCAATGCACCTGCCACCTTTATGTGTATGATGAACAGTGTGTTCCACCGATTTTTGGACAAGTTTGTGCTGATATTTATCAATGATATTCTGATATATTCTCGTTCTCAAGAGGAACACGAAGAACACCTGAGAGTGGTGTTACAAACTCTTCGAGAACACCAGCTATACGCTAAGTTCAGTAAATGTGATTTCTTCAAGGAGGAAATCCAGTATTTGGGCCACATGATCACTAAATAAGGAATTGCAGTAGACCCCGAGAAAATAAAAACTATTATGAAATGGCCCATACCCAAAGATGTTGCTAATATCAGATCTTTTATGGGATTAGTTGGCTATTACCGGAGGTTTGTGGAAGGCTTTTCTAGGATAGCCTATCCTATCACCTCATTGCAGAAAAAGGGGAAGATATTTAGGTGGACATGAGAATGTCAGCAGAGCTTTGACCGATTGAAGCACTTACTCACCACTGCGCCCATCCTGAGTATAGCTGATCCTAATAAGGATTACGTGGTGTGCACCAATGCAAGCAAGGAGGGTGTGGGAGGAGTATTAATGCAGGAAGGAAAGGTAATAGCCTATGAATCAAGGAAGCTAAAGGAGCATGAGCAGAGATACTCTGCTTATGATCTGGAATTAACAGCTGTTATTCATGCGCTAAAAATGTGGAGACATTACCTCCTAGGGAGGAAATTCCTGTTGTTAATTGATCATCACAGTTTGACACATTATTTCAGCCAACCTACTTTGAATGCAAGACAAGGCCGTTGGGCAGATTTCCTAAGTGGGTTTGATTTCGAAATAAAGCATTTAAAGGGCAAAGAAAACCGAGTGGCTGATGCCTTCCCCCATAGCCTTGGTATGGAAACCTACCAAGTGATAGCTTCCAAATCCAGGGAACCCTGGGATATTTTGAATGGGTAATCCTGAGCCAAAATCCAGTTCATGAAGACAATGTTTCTTCTCTAGGTGTTTGTTGAGTTCTATTAGTTCGATAGCTGAGTTAGTGAGGATCTTAGTATAAAAAACATGACTATGATAAGGTATGTTATGTATTAGAATTTATACAAACTGGAATCCAATATGTTTCCTATAATTACATCTAACTCTAGCCAGATCCCTCATCATCGACCCAAGCAAGGGTGGCATAAGCATGCATAATCTTGGTTGGACTATTGGACAATAAAAGAGGATATCATCTTGTAGAATATGGATAATATTAAAAATATTATTACTTCAAAGTTTAAGGAGAAACTGTGGAGAAATAAAAAGCTTGAGAGGAAAAGGAAAATGTTATGTTATAAGGAGATGATCAAGTCCAATCTCAAAAACCAAAATTATTTCTCTATCTTGACTAGTGTTAGCAAGAAAATGAAAATTACAAAGATCATAACTAATTTTCATGAGCTCTATGAAAGTTGACATTGGTCCATTCCCAAAATGGCATGGGAAGATAATTTTTGTCACTTGTGTGATCCTAAGAATGTTGAAGAAGAAAATCACTTCCTGTTATATTGTCTATCTTACATGCACATTCGATTGAATTTCAAAATATTTGTTAAACTATTGACCTTCTTGACCTTTTAACTGGAAAAAGCTATGACTATATCATAATGTTTCTCTCACTTCTTTTTAAACATAAAAATAAAATGTTAAGGGACTCTGATTAATATCTTACATTCTGATTGTCTAGCAAACCATATAAATTTTAGTGGACATTACTCATTATCATCGAAAATTTTTACATTCATTAAATATATTCACTATTCTCTTAAAAATTCTTAAACTCAAAATAAATCACCAACTTAAATATCAACAAAGGACATTATAAAGATCATTAAATGTTCTCACAAACATATATTCCAAAACATAAACACATTTTTCATGAAATGATTTTTTTTTATTTTCTTGGCTGATTAGAAACATTACTAATTAAATAAATTTAATGAGTTAGATATAACATTCTAATATCTAATTAATATATATAACTTAGATTTAAACCTTTAATTTTTACCTAAAAAATACCTCAACAAAACATACACTTTCTTTTTTTTTTACCTAAAAATACCTCAACAAAACATACACTTCATTGCCGAATCTTCTTTACCTTAAAATATTTAACTGACTTAATTTTATTTCCATATAATAATATTGATCTTTTTTAAATATTTCAAAAATACACCACCCACAATATTAATATTTATTAAAACTCTAAAATAACATTAACAAAAATTGTACAAACATTTTTAAACGTGTAACCTTAAAAACAATTTATTAGCAAATTACTTAAAATATTGTTTTTAAACGTTTTGAACTTTTCGTGCATGTGGCTTATTCGTATTGTCTAAAAGGTCTAATCTTAAGCACTATTTTGATAGAATAAGTTGTCCTACATGTGGCTTATACATATTGTCCAAAAGGTCTGAAATTAAAGACTGGAATTTGTGAAATATAACGAACTTCAAAATAAATATATTAAATTAAATTAATTATAAATACATTTTTATTTATTAAAAAATAGAAATCTCTTTGTTAAAAGATAACTTTATTAGTTGATTGAGTTTTAATAATGATTTTTTTATCTTCAGAATTTTGTTTGCATTATTATGATTTTGAAAAATAAGTAAATTAAATTATAATTTTTATTAAAAAAAAATCATAAAATTTTTGAACTTTGCAATGATTTAAAAATTTATTTATTTTTAAGTTTTTTTTTTTTTAAACAAAATTATAGTTTTTATGGAGCTTTCAAATATTAAATATAGAAAATATTTATATTTATAAATAAAAAATAATAAACATCATTGATTAGTTAAAAAGTAGTAAAGGGAAAAAAATAAACATAAGTAATAGTGAAATATTTCAATATTTATTTTGTTTTTACATCAATAATATATAGAAATAAAAAGAGTAATCTAAGCTAAACAAAATTAATTTACTTTTTTAGAATGAGAGAGATGCAGATTATAAATAACAAATTTTAATATGTATGTTGAGTAAAAGATTTTGAAATAAGTAAAAATATTTTAACTTTAGTGGTTTGGTGAAGAATTTGTTTCTTCAGGTTTTTACTTTGGAGATTTTACTTCATTAAAAATTGTATTTTAATTCAAAATATGATGTAAATTTGTAATTCTATCAATATTTAATATGTAACATTTAAAAAAAATATTATCTACAAATAGATAGACAAATATGTAACATTTTTAAAATTAATAATAGCAAAAATAATTTAATGTGTATTTGTAAAGAGAGAGCGCGAAAGCATACAACCTGAAATGAAGATAAAGAAATAGGAGTTTTTATTTATGAATATGAGGGAGTGATTGAAATTTTAATGTAGAAAATGTGAATTATAAATAAAATATTTTAATGCCAATTAAATATATATTTTATAAAATAAGTGAAAATAAAGGGTTTCTTATACTTAAAATATTTCATTCTTAAAATTTTGTTCAAATTTTGCAATTAGAAAGATGTTTGTATCTTGAGACATTTGATCCTTATTGGTCACTAATAGATACAAGTTAAGAAATCTATACTATAATAATTTTAACTCATTCAAAAAACAAAACTATTGATCATAATTTTTAAAAATAAATCACAATTATTACTCATTAAAAATTAAGAAATAAGTCCACGAGATCTTGGATAGACAGTGATCGGATGTCTTTATTGTCCCTATCCTACTGATAGGTTGAACATGAAGAAGATGTAGTCCTCCCACGCTTATAAAAAAAACAAGAAACAAAATATTCTAAAAACTCACACTAAAAAAACAAAAGTTAAACATTGTTTTATTAAAAATTTAGGGAAAATAAGCACATCCCAAAACTTGGGAAAGTAAATACATCCCAAAACTGACTTGGGAAAATTTGCCTCTCCTTTCTTAAGTATTCTTATATATTTATAAAAATATTAAATTTTGTTATTGGAAATATAAAAACTAAAAAACAAAATAAACACAGCCCAAAACTGACTTACAAAAATAAACACATCCCCAAAACTAACTTGGGATAGTTTTTCCTTTCCATTCTTAAGTTACTCATTATATATGTATAATGATATTAAATCTTGTCATTGGAAATTTAAAAGCTAAAAAAAATGCAAACACATCCCAAAACTGACTTGGGAAAATAAACACATCCCCAAAAATTGACTTGGATAATTTGGTGTCTCTATTCTTAAGTTACTCTTTATATATGTATAATGATATTTAATCTTGTCATTGGAAATTTAAAAACTAAAAAACAAAATAAACACATCCCAAAACCGACTTGGGAAAATAAACACATCCCAAACAAGAAACAAAATATTCTAAAAACTCACACTAAAAAACAAAAATTAAAGATTGTTTTATTAAAAATTTAGGGAAAATAAGCACATCCCAAAACTTGGGAAAATAAATACATCCCAAAACTGACTTAGGAAGTTTTGCCCCTCCATTCTTAAGTTATTCTTTGTATATGTATAAAAATATTAAATTTTGTTATTGGAAATTTAAAAACTAAAAAACAAAATAAACATAAGCCAAAACTGACTTGCAAAAATAAACACATCCCCAAAACTAACTTGGGATAGCTTTTCGTCTCCATTCTTAAGTTACTCATTATATATGTATAATGATATTAAATCTTGTAATTGGAAATTTAAAAGCTAAAAAAAAAAGGCAAACACATCCCAAAACTGACTTGGGAAAAAAAACACATCCCCAAAAATTGACTTGGAGAGTTTCGCGTCTCTATTCTTAAGTTACTCTTTATAGATGTATAATGATATTAAATCTTGTCATTGGAAATTTAAAAACTAAAAAACAAAATAAACACATCCCAAAACCGACTTGGGAAAATAAACACATCCCAAACAAGAAACAAAATATTCTAGAACTCATGCTAAAAAAACAAAAGTTAAACATTGTTTTATTAAAAATTTAGGGAAAATAAGCACATCCCAAAACTTGGGAAAATAAATACATCCCAAAACTGACTTGGGAAGTTTTGCCTCTCCATTCTTAAGTTATTCTCTATATATGTATAAAAATATTAAAATTTGTTATTGGAAATTTAAAAACTAAAAAACAAAATAAAACAGCCCAAAACTGACTTACAAAAATAAACACATCCCAAAAACTAATTTGGAATAGTTTTTCCTCTCCATTCTTAAGTTACTCATTATATATGTATAATGATATTAAATTTTGTTATTGGAAATTTAAAAGCTAAAAAAAAAAAAAGGCAAACACATCCCAAAACTGACTTGGAAAAATAAACACATCCCCCAAAATTGACTTGGAGAGTTTTGCGTCTCTTTTCTTAAGTTAGTCTTTATATATGTATAATAATATTAAATCTTGTCATTGGAAATTTAAAAACTAAAAAACAAAATAAACACATCCCAAAACCGACTTGGGAAAATAAACACATCCCAAACAAGAAACAAAATATTTTAAAAACTCACACTAAAAAAACAAAAGTTAAACAATGTTTTATTAAAAATTTAGGGAAAATAAGCACATCCCAAAACTTAGGGAAAATAAATACATCCCAAAACTCACTTGGGAAGTTTTGCCTCTCCATTCTTAAGTTATTTTATATATATGTATAAAAATATTAAATTTTGTTATTGGAAATTTAAAAACTAAAAAACATAATAAACACAGTCCAAAACTGACTTACAAAAATAAACACATCCCCAAAACTAACTTGGGATAGTTTTTCCTCTCCATTCTTAAGTTACTCATTATATGTATAATGATATTAAATCTTGTCATTGGAAATTTAAAAGCTAAGAAAAAAGGAAAACACATTCCAAAACTGACTTGGAAAAATAAACACATCCCCAAAAATTGAGTTTGGATAGTTTCGCGTCTCTATTATTAAGTTACTCTTTATATATGTATAATGATATTAAATCTTGTCATTGGAAATTTAAAAACTAAAAAACAAAATAAACACATCCCAAAACCAACTTGGGAAAATAAACACATCCCAACCAAGAAACAAAATATTCTAAAAACTCACAGTAAAAAAACAAAAGTTAAACATTGTTTTATTAAAAAATTAGGGAAAATAAGCACATCCCAAAACTTGGGAAAATAAATACATCCCAAAACTAACTTGGGAAGTTTTGCCTCTCCATTCCTAAGTTATTCTTTATTTATGTATAAAAATATTAAATTTTGTTATTGGAAATTTAAAAACTAAAAAACAAAATAAACACAGCCCAAAACTGACTTACAAAAATAAACACATCCCCAAAACTAACTTGAGATAGTTTTTCCTCTCCATTCTTAAGTTACTCATTATATATGTATAATGATATTAAATCTTGTCATTGAAAATTTAAAAGCTAAAGAAAAAGGCAAACACATCCCAAAACTGACTTGGAAAAATAAACACATCCTCAAAAATTGACCTGGATAGTTTCGCGTCTCTATTCTTAAGTTACTCTTTATATATGTATAATGATATTAAATCTTGTTATTGGAAATTTAAAAACTATAAAACAAAATAAACACATCCCAAAACCGACTTGAGAAACTTATTAAGTTATTCTCTTAATATATAAATATATTAAATACTATATTAATAATTAATATCTTACTATGTAATTCAAAATATATATATATATATATAATATATAATATATTTCCAAAAATAAGCTTTAATTTTTTATTTTTAGAAATTTTAAATAATTGGGTAAAGACAAAATTATAATTTCTTTTATATTTAATAAATTGAATTGATAAAAAAATGTAATTGCATAAAATATTTATTAAAATGCTAATAAGAAAGACACTTCGTCAGATCCATGAACATCCACCTATCCTCGAATCCCATGAACATCGAACTATTCTGGGTGGCATGTACTGTTTTATTTAATAATAAAAACTATAAAACGAGACCCCGAAACCCTCAGGCGCCCTTCTTTCTAACTGCATTGTAGCAAATGCAGTTTAGTAATCTATATAGTCAGAGACAGAAGCCCTTAATAATGAAGAACAGTTACATTGTATTCGGCGACCACATAGTGGGATTTTCGATCGACAGAATATGTGCGAGCGAGTGCGTAGCCCCGACACAATCGGAACTGCCCGCTTCCTCCCACGATGGGTATTTCTCTGACTTTATCCAAAAGCGCATTGTTCCCCACCATGGTGAGGGTGCTGCCCTTGTACTTTCCACTCTCAAACACAAACGTGGTCGCCATAAACAGCTGGAATTCCTCGCGCGAAGAAGAGATGGAGATACCCTGCGCTCTGCCCACCATTTTGGAGGTCGCTTCTGGCCCTTCGGTAAGCAAGTCGTCCAGAACCCATAACGAGCCGAAATGAGGAAAGGGAGAGTTGGTGGTGGGAGCTGACGCCACCTCTACTCCCGTCGCATTCTTTCCAGCCAACAAGTTGTGCAAATAGAAATGCAGGTGGCTTTTCCTCTCCACCCCTAATTTCGGTTTTGCGTCCGCGTCCACTATATGATGGCAAGCCAATAACAGTACAGTGGCCATTGTAACAGTTGCTGCCGAATAACCCGTATTTGCCATCTCTCGAAATAAAATGTCTCACTGCAGAAAATAAGAGAGAATTGTGTATGGAGATGCAAGGCTAGTCTCACTTTTATAATGCTGATGCACGTGATGGACAACCTGCTGAATTTCTATCGTTACTCTACTTTCAGTTGCGACGACCTTCTAGCAATTATGTTGCGGGAAACGAGGTTTCTTAGTAGCGTCAGCCAATGGGCTTTTACAGAACATGGTAGACAGTATGACCAATATAATCTCTTTTTCCGATAACAAACAATTTTTTTGACATATTTTTTAACAACTACAAACTTCTAGTGCCAATTTGAATGTCTTCCATCGTTGTTAGATACCTATGCAATTATTCTATTGGTGTTTGAAGTGGTTTATGGGTAAATTGTTATGCTGTAAATTGAAAAATATGTGCTTTTTAAAGTAACAATGCTTCCAGTCAATATAAACATACACTTATAATATAAGTTTAACATGTTTTGTATGAGAATAAAATTGAAATAGAAAACAATATTATTATTTTTTTAATTATTCACATTCTATTCCATTGAAAATATATATAAATGGATTCAAAATATCTGAAAAGAAAATAATATTAAAATTGTAAAAATATTAAAATTTGTAAATAAAATAGTTAAAAATTACAATTTCCTAAATTTAGAATTAAATTTTCAATAAAAAAATCAAAGAACTCGGATTTTCTTTGAAGGAGTAAATCTTAAATGTTTGTATAGTTTATTATGGAACCAAAATTGTGGCGATATAGAATTTAACGTATTGAAATATTTAATTTTTTGTAATGTTAAATTTATTTTATATTTAAAATAAATTTGAAATAACAAAAAAAATTACAATTTCACTAATTTTTTTACCAAAATAAAATAAAACAAAAATAAAATGTAAGTAACTCACTGCACCATTGACTTAATTGACATTGACTTAATTGAGTTGATGGTGAAAATAGATTCATCAACAACTTTTAAAGCACCCAAAATCTTAAAACTTGATAATTGTAATCTACATTTTCAAAAAAATCTACCAAATTTCCAAACAAAATTATAACCTTATTAAACTACTACTTACTGACTCCACTAGCAAACAAATTTGAATTTGCATTTCATTTCGGGGTTATATTTCGATTTTGTGGAACTCTTTTTTAAAGAGAGTTTTCGCTCGTTAATAGGGTCAACTTTTTTGAATGGTCCATATATGTTTTTTCTAAAGTTAAAAGGGAAAACATTATTTAAAACGATATTTTTCATTTTACAGTGTGATTTTTCACGCAACAAAAAATCACAAAATTATATATATTAATATTTATTGGAAATTTAAAATGGTATTATTAATTTTTTTTGGGTTAGTTAGGTTGGTTCAATTTTGAATCAATCACTTTCACATAATAATATATTCTAATCTGGTACTTTACATTAAAATAATTAAATTAATATTTAAATATTATAATTTTTTTTAAGAAATGATTTTGTATAAATTATTAAAATATTTTAGAAATTAAGTGTAAACAAAATATAAAAATAATACTAGTTGAAGATAATTCATTATAATATGATTTTATTTAGAAAAATAATAACTATGTTATTTATGAGAAGGGTTAATTCTTGATTTTTTTACATGAACACTTAATTAATTTGAATTCCCTCAAAGCTTAATGTTGGATCTCAAACTTTTAACCTCCTCACATGCGCTTACACACTTAAAATTCCAAGAGCCAGAATCAATTAAATTGTCCTAAAAGGTTGATTTTTAAACTATCATTAAATGTAAATAAATTATAAGATAAAAGAGAAAAAACTATATTAATAATAAAAAAGACAATATAAAGTATTTAATAAACAATGATCAACATATGTATTAAAAGTTATTAATAGTTTTATGGTTATTTGAAAAATAAAAGAAAATAAATATTAAAAATTTATTAATAAAATGTCATTGTAATTGTAACCAAGATATATGTAAATTCCGTGAAAACTGAGCGTAATTCCCACTTTCGAATCCCTGCCTTATGGAGGACAATTTGTGAGACCCTACAGATATTATAAAGATAGGACAAGTGTAAGCCCCTAGAAAAATATAATAAAATTATTTATATATGGCATACTCTAACTTATAGATAAAATATCTAACACACTAAAAAACCCTTAGGCACTAGAATTCTCCAAATTGAACAACTTAAATTCAGGTTTTTACAATCTCTATCCAAATTTGATTAAAATTAACTAGAAGTGAAAAAAGACTATTTCGTCTATAAGTTAGACCAACCCTATACATTACTACATAGTGATTAGATGTGGGAGTTGAGGAGAAAAAGGTTGGAAGGTGAATCCTACTTTTCTCGTCCCTCTGGTTTGTCCCTTTGTGCACACTTTTGTTAGGGTTTTCATACTATGTTGGTTAGGCCATTTTCCCTTTGGTTGGGACCCTCTTAGTAGCATGTATGGACATATGTTTGTTCGCGTGCTCTAGGGTCTTTTGTTGTAGCTTTTCATCTTATCATCACGGCCCATGTGTGTCTTCTAGTCTAGTCCAACGATCCACTCATGGTTTGCTGGGATGCATCCTTGCTTGCTTCTTGATGCCATTGCATGTGCCTTTGTCCGATGACACCATTTTTGTTGCCTACTAAGATGATGCCATGGGTTTTTTGTGGGGATTTTATATCTCTCTTGTTTATGTTAGATGCCCACTTCAAGGCTTTTTTGTTTGGACTACCAAGGCAACCTCTGCTTTGTTTCTATTTTTTCTACGGACTACACAATTCGTTTATTTTCTACAAATGTTGTTGGGGTTTAGCCTTTGTGATGTTCTACCAAATTTTGGGTTTATTTTCTACAAATGTTGTTGGGGTTTAGCCTTTATGATGTTCTACCCCATTTGGTTATATGGCACGGCTTTGTGCCCGATTTTTGTTTTCTTTGTTTAGGAGCTTGTATTATCCCTAATGTTTTCATTTTAGTCTAAATGTTTAGCATTTTTCCATAGATTTCTTATGATTAATGATAATTTTTCAATCTATACTACTTGGGATGTGTTTTTAAACATACCCAAAATGTAATTTTTTGCCTTTGTTAAATAAAATTATGTTTTTAAAAAAAATCAAAATGGAATTGGAATTGGAATTGGAATTAAAAATAAAAGTAAAAATAAAAAACTTTTTAAAAAGTTGATAAAACCATTTTGAAATAATGATATTTAAAAGTATTCATAATTTAATATAATGAAAGCAATATTGGATAACCATTAATGGTTTTAAAATAAATAATTTGGAAATAGTAAATAAGCACAAATTCTTGGATGGGTAGATAACGAAGCATAGTCAAAACAAAGAAAATTAATCCATACTCTCAAAGAAAAAATGTTCTGAAATTTAATTGACCACATGCCCGCTAATATTTAGTATCCAGTGGTATTTCATATTTAATATGTTAATTTCATACGTAAATAATGTATTATTTTATATGGAAAATCGTGTTTCTAAGCCATTTAGATTATAAAGCATTTGGTAAAAAAACAAAAGAAATAAAGTAAAAAAAGCATGATTGTGCCTAATAAACGCGGAAAGGTGATGGTTCTGTTTTTAAAATGAACATGAATGGTTTGATGTAATACACTCCCGTAAAAGTTAATCCATTTATGTACATGCTCTTGGTATTTGTAATGACTCCACAACATAGCACTATATACATACATTAAAAAAAAACTTTATAATGCATGGGTTTGCATCATTATTTATTCTAATTAATAGTTATAATTCTATTACTTTACTGTAATATGGGGTGAGTACATTTGAATTTACATGTCATAGGGATCTCAGATATAGTTCTGGATGTCAATCTTATTATTTTGGGTTTAAGTGCCTACGTTGATTTGGGTCGCTATTAAATGTCTTTGTCTTCGCAAATCCCATCCACATTATTGTTTGTTGCCTTCCGCGCACAAGTTGTTTCTATCATAAAACTTATAACTTTGTTTCTATACAATGGAAATGATATTTTTTTTATTCGACATTGAATACCCTGCTCTATCCTGGTACGTGGCACGGGCAGATCATCCCAC
>APFE030506074.1:0-11117 GCA_000404065.3 Pinus taeda
TGATAAAATCTATGTGTCTCATCCATAAGTATTCTTCTTACAACCTCTTCTTGATGACCTCCTATACCATCATCTTTACATTTGCACATGATAAATGTTGATTGTGATGGGACAGTGTGCAATGGTTGAAGGTAGAGGCCTTCTTCAACGCATTACACAGAGTTAGGAGGCAGCGAGTGAGAGTTTGGACATTACATAAATTTAGGAGGTAGGGAGTGAGGGTTTCGACACTGCACAATGCACAGTGGTAAGGGAAAGGCAAGTCATAGATTGCACATTGGGAAAGTCCAAGAGGTAAGGATGGTAGGCTTACTAACTAAGCATTCATAGCGTAGTTATTGATGAGAAGGGTCTAGATATTGTGTGTTTGAGCATTCTAAGGGCTGAAAAATTTCCCTATTTCTCACTGAAAGTGCACAATGCACAGTAGAGGCAACACTGATCAGGGCATTTCATAGTGGGAAAGTTTTAGAGACAAGGGAGGCATGCTTGGTTACCGTGACTGCGTAGTGTGTAATGATTGAGGAGGAGGCTTAGCCATTACACAATTGGCTTCTTCAAGGGTTCACAAATGACCCCACTATCCACTAAAAGTACACAATGTGCAATGCAAGGAAGGGATGATGAGAATTACGCATTGGGAAATTGTAACCAACAAGGTTGAGGGACTGCATTGTGAAGTCACTCAATGTGCAATTGAATGAGTTCTTCCTCTAGGATTGCACAATGCACAGTTCCAAGAGATAAGGAATTCATTAATTTTTATTAGGAATGTGCATTGCATAGAGGCTAAAGGTTGAAGTTTGATAATTGATTGTGCAAGTTGTGAGGCCAATGATGACTCCAAAATTGATTAAGTATGGGATCCATGGGACAAGAGACTAAGAGTAAGAGCATTAAATAAGTGCCAAACATGATCACATGTAGATAAACAATCAGCCACATGACAAGAAGATACACAGTACCCAAAATCTACATGTATTCATTGAAATGGCAACAAAGCGACACTTATCTCCAAGTGCAACATTTAAGATGCAACCCTTTATGACACAAGTGTTGAATGCAAGGAGAAAGTATGAAATGCCATGGGAATGTGTCCAATGCATGTTTTAGTGATAAATAACATCAACTAGTGAAAGAGAATGTGTTGCATCTACCTCTAGGAGATGTTACCAAGGTGCTCTCAGAGATGTGTGAAAACAAGTGAAAGAAAACATGCAATAATGTAAATGATACATGCCAAACACAAGCGACACATGCAAGAGTGTAAGAAAGAAAAAGTGAAATTTACAAAAGATAGAGCAAGCAAAAATGACACTTGCAAGAGCAAAAGAAAGAAAAAGTTATAGTTAAGAAACTCACTCAGAAGATGGGGCATTTATGACCATGAGTGAGAGAATTCTCCTTGTACTCCAAAAGTGCACAAAGCTCAAAAATGAATATGAGGGAAAATGAGCTATGGACTAGACTCTTTATACAGGGAGAGTAGACATGCAATCAAAGTTAGAGTTCGTGAGTGTGCTTCATGCATGTCAAGAAACTAGGAGCCAAGAGTGAATTAATTAACTGGATTGAAGAAGTACATTCTCATTTCCAACAAAGAGTGTGTAATCGCCATCTGCAGAGGATGCCCTTACACTATCACTAGAAATTGCGTAATTAATGTGGACAGGAACTGCACAACGATGTTTAAAATAGCAACAAGAAATGATAAAAATAGAATCCAGAAATTGCAATTTAATCTATCCTTGAATTAAAATGAGAATTAAAATCGAATTCTATTCTCACAGTGACTTTTAAA
The DNA here is from genome assembly GCA_000404065.3 of Pinus taeda. Classification (NCBI taxonomy): domain Eukaryota; kingdom Viridiplantae; phylum Streptophyta; class Pinopsida; order Pinales; family Pinaceae; genus Pinus; species Pinus taeda. Next base: position 1,802 of record APFE030506074.1, read on the forward strand.
TAGTTAATTAAGTTTAATTAACTTAATTAGCTTAGGAATTTTGAGTGGGAAGTCTTTTGGAAGTCATGTATATGATCTCCCTAAATTTTAGGGGTTTGAGATGAGTTAATTGTGGGTTGTAATTAGATAACTCAATTTACTAAGTTAAGTTCAGTTAAATTAGTTCCAAACTATTTGTGGAACTAATAGAGAGTTAACAATCAGTTGGTGCACTAATGCATTCACTAGTGCTACTCGAGTTAATTGAAGATTCCCTCATTAGAAACTCATGCATGTTGATTCTGAGAAAGACCCAGTTGAGACTAGAGTGCAGGGATAGTGCACTACCAGTTGTATAATTTTCCGAGTTGTACAGATGGTGCATGCAATCAGGAACTGAACCTCGAAGGGATTGCATAGTTTTGGATGCATTGGTTTCCCATTAATATGGGCTAATTAGCCATAGGAATTGCACAAGGAAATAGGGGCTTGGAGAGCAGCAGAAGATGCTAAGGTTTGGATTGAGCTTGCTTGTGAACTGGGAAATTGGTCATACTGAGTGTTGGGGTTGTTCTTGTGGGAACAAGCATTGTATTATCATCTTGGATTTTTGTCTTAATGCAATGCAGATAGTGGGGTTTTGAGTTGTGGTTTTCCCCAGATTCTTATCATGTTATGTGTCATTGATATATCTTCCTCTTGTCGATTATTGTTTTCATCGATCTATTGACTTCCACTGGTTGAAAGTAGAAGTATATTCTTATCTTATTCTTTAGTAAACTGCATGAGCTTGTGAATCTACAAGATTTTCTACAAGTGACCGTGAGCAAGGATTACGTAGTGGCTATGAGCAAGGGTTGCACAGTGACAGTCACTGGCAATTGTACAATTGCTATTGGGAAAGATTGTGTAATTCATTGTCTCTAGGAACTGTGTAATCACTCTCTCTCAACTAGAGATGCGCTATCTTGTTTTCCCGGAAGAAGTGTGCTTGTGAATACATTAAGAGTTAGGCATGTGAATGCAAGCAGTTAGACACTTGGGATTCCTAAAGGAAGACTTGAGCACTTAGGTAATTTACCGAGCATGAACTTACTGGCTTGAGATGAGGGATGACATAATCATAAGGAGGGCTCCAAAATTTGAAGGTAGGAAAAACTTGGAGGGTGTTGTAACAATGACAACATAAATCTTGTCATTCCAAATTTAGGAAAGTGTGTGAATGAGCATGAAATGAAATCTAATTTTAAATAATGACTTCGTAAAACTAGAATATTCAATGCAAGAATAGAAATGATTTAAATGTAACTTTTTTATATTTTTTCAAGCACTTGTTTATAGCTTGTAAAGAAACAGAGCAATGATTAGAATCTAAAGCTCATAAATTAGTGTTAAAGTAAAACATAGTACTTATTATAAAAATTAAGCATCAAATCTATACCAGAAGATAGAAATAAATAAATTATGAGACAAGAAGAAAATTATACTACTTAGCAACATTGTACGTCTATGAGGGGGGCCTCAAAGTGATTGCATAAGCCTTAGAAAAACTCAAGGTATTTGTGTTTCCCTCATTGTGCCTAGTGAGATCAATATACAATGTTTTTCAAAATAGCATCCATTAGTATTAAAATGCTAAAGATAATAATGAAGATGGTGACTAAGTGTTCTATTGCTAATTTTCATATTTAAATTCCTATGCCTCACTTGTGACTCAATGAGTGTATATGAACATATACCCTATTGATATGTCATTCTTCATCATTGTTTGATCTCATAAAGATATTGCACTCCCCTAATGTCAATTATTTTGACATGTAAAAATCCTCATATACTTTGTCTTTACATCGTGTTGTGTGACTCGCTTGACCATGACTGACTTTGTCATAGTGATAACTCATTCATTTCTTTGATCCACCAGATAGGTGACTCACCATACTATCATATTTTCCCACGTGTTTATATGCTTTGTTTGAATTCGTTGCTTCAAGAGACGTGTTAACCATTGAATATGTTATAGTTTTATAGGAGACCTAAAAAAATTTGTCAATTCTGCAATGTTCAAAGATTAGCCTATTTTTATAAAGAAAAACACATAAAATTGTAGGATAATGGACTCATTACCTCTGTGTAATCATTTGTCGCTCAAATGGAAAATGTACATATGGAATGTGACAAATGTATGTATAAAGGATGGTTATGAAGGTTCCTATAAGATCAAGATAGTCAAAAATAAAGTAACATGTTGATAAAAATATGTTAATTTCTTGACCCGTCAACACCATGGTGTCCCTTGTTTAGAAATGTTGACTATTAGAGCATATAAATTTACATGCTTTCCCTTGGATACCTCTAAGCTCAATTTCATTTCCTTATAAGGAAAATCTTATGAAAAGATCTTGAAAATATTATGGTAAAATCTCGATCTTGAAAGATGTTGAAGATTTACCAAATGATTAAAGAATGTATTATTCATATCCCCATAACTTGCTATCAATTCCTTTGTAATAATGGACCAAGATACATATAATCATTTCTCCTTTCGCAAATCCATTAATACCACACATGTTGATATTCTTCTAAGAACATGGCTATAATATTTACTTTTTGTAAGGCTGCTACTTGATGTAGATCAAAGCATTGCTCCATTTGGAATATCCATGTGATAATCATTATCATCAAACTTTCTCATATCATCTTTCAAATGTAGTGGTTCCTTGGTTTTGACTTGAGCCCCGATGAATTGGATATTAAAGTGAAAAATCATGATTATAGTTAAATGATTCAATATTTGTGCTCTCTAATTGTGATAAAACATTATTCATATGTAATTGAGTTCCAACACAATTATTCTCCTTATTGTCATGATTTCCTTGGATCTTAATATCCCTTTTAGAAATCCCCTCCAAGAGAATTTTTCCATAGTATTCATGGATTTTTATATTTCTTCCTCGTTTTATGTCATCTTCTTTTCAATTTTATCCTTAATTTATCATTTAAAGGTTTCTTAAGAACTCAATAAATCCACCCTTTTAAAGAAAATACCATCCATTTCATTAGTTTTTTCTCTAATTGGGAGAACCTAAATTTGAAGTTTTCACTTTATTCAAGCATTTTGTATGAGCCTTTAAGAGATTTAATTGGTGTATTAGCATATTTTGGAGGCATAATAATAGTACTTCTATTTATCATAGCTCTCTTATCACAAAAAAATGGATATTTTAATCAAAATTTATATCACTTGTAAGTTATTTATCTTTAAAACTTTAGAGAATATTTGAATGTGAGAGTGGAGATTTCCACAATCATTCATATTGTTTGAATCTTTAGAGATGAATTGTGTACGAGGTTTCCCTGTCTAATATTTCAGGTCGGACAGGGAAAACTCCTACACACTTCATCTCTGAAATATTCAAACAATATTTAAATGAATATGAATATCCTCAAAATCTTATTTTGAAACATCCTAGAAAAACAAGTATAATGAGCATGCTGAAATGACTCATTTGAAACAAATTTCAAGACCAATCACCAACCCTAACTTCCAAAAAATATATACCATAAAGTGTAATTAACTAAAATCTAAAATTCTTCCAAATTCTCCCCATGAAAAGTCCCAAACAAAAATTTATCGTGAAAATGTTCAGAACCTTACACCTTATAAATGATAAAAACCGATAATCATATTCTATTTCGAGGGGAAATCTCCTTTTGTAATGAATATAATGTATAATATAATGTAGAATACAAGGTTTTATGAACCTAAGACTAGATATCCTTAGTACATATATAGGAGGCAAAAGATACAATTGTAAGAAAATAGAACCATGAAAGGTTATATCCTATGTAACAATATAATCATAGAAATGTAATCATTCAATATCTATTGCTTGATAAGAAGTTATATTTTTAATATGGAGCTTATATATGACTTCACATGGTGCTCAATTGAGTAATATCATGTGATATCTACTAAGACTAATATCTTCACAAGAGATAGTTTTTAGTGACTTCTAGGAAGATCCAACAACTACCAAAATTACATAATCATGTACTTATTTCCCTACTAAAATATATGACCTTGTATTAAACTCCCGCTTATAATGTGGACTGATGAAAGAAATACGAGATAGGTACAGGACTAAAAGTAAAATCTCCCACACTAAAAAGTAAATTGAGGAAAGCCTTACTAAAAGGCCTTGAAATCAAAACATGAGAGGAATCTATAACACTTGGAATGTTTGCAATCACATGCATAAAATATCAATGATTCTAAACCTTTAAAATCAATGATTGTGCTTTCTTTTCAAGCGGGAAAGGCATAAAAATCTCTATAAATAAACAAATTCATCTTTTTTATTAAATTCTATTGAGTTGTCTACCTTTTGTGAATTCTGGAGTCTAGTTTAACAACTTCTCCTTGTTTCAAAAGAAAAAGCGTTTATTTTACGAATCCAAAAATTTATCCACACAAGAATAGATGGCATTACATGATTTGACAAGGTTTAAAATTAATGTTAAACTCCATGCAAGATCAAATTCTACCTTGTTGTTGATTGACTTGTATGATCGTTACCTTGGTGTAAAATGCACAAATCATTGTGGTTGAAACTAAACAATAGTTGGCACCTTGTCATTGGACTACTGCTCTAAAGTGTGCAATGAATAGATAGCATGATAGAAGAAATTGATTAATGAATGCAATAGAAATGTAATTCTTCAAACTTGCCATTTTTTCTCTTTAGTTAGAGGTGAATTGGGAAGACTATTAGATAGTTTTATCCCCAACTTTTCTAAGTCCATCTTACTTGTTCCTTGCTCTACATCAATTTTTATGAAAACCTTGGAAATGATAAAAAAACTCAAAATCTCCAAGAAACTATAAAATTTACTCTATCTAGGTTGAGATACAAGCATTTATGGGGCATCAATTAGAGGATCATCTTGAATAGACTTTATTCTAAATAGTGTTATGGCACCATATTCATTGTTAATTATAACCTTTTTCATTTAAAAACATTGGTGGTAATTTAGTGTTAATTGATTGCCTTGGTGTTCCATCATGGAAGATAATGAGTAATTTCCAATGCCTTGCCACCCTATCAGGCACCAAGGTGGATAGGTACATTACAAGACTATAATTAACAATACATATGGTGCTAGATCATTATTTACAATAGAGAATATTCAAGCACTCCCATTGATGCCCCAAAATTATTTATACTTCAACATAAATAGACTAAATTTTATTGTTGGTTGGAGCTCCTTGATTTTTCAATCACTTCCTAGGTTTTCATAGAAAAGAAGGATGTAGAGAAAAAAGTAGCTAGGATGGGCCTAGAGAAGTTAGGGATACAACTATCTAATATCCTTCTCAAAACACCTCTAACCGAAGAGGGAAAATGATAAGTTTTAAAGGACCATGTCTCTATTGCATTTATTGATCGATTCCTTCTATCATATTACTCAATTCATTGCACACTTTAGAACAAAGGTGCAATGACAAGGTGACTTTATGATTAGTTCCAACTACAATTATTTTTGTATTTGATACCAAGATAGTGATTTTATGCAAATAAGTAAAAAATGGACCTTACATTATGTTTATCACTAGTTTTATATGTTGTCAAATCTTGTAGTCACCTTTGTTTTCCTACAGATAGCTTTTGGATTGATTAAAGAAACTCTTTCTTTATTAAAACCTAGGAGAAGTTGCTAAATTGGGCCCCTAAATTCACAACAAACACAAATAACTCAATGGAATTTAGAGAAAGAACAATGTTTTTTGTTTATTTACAGCGATTTTTATACCTTTCTCATTTGAAAAGAACATTAATCATTGATTTTAAAGGTTGAACCTCGTGAATATTTTATAGATGTGATTGCAATCCATCTTAGCATTACATATTCCTCTCATGTTTTGATCTCAAGGCTTCTTTGCAAAGGTTCACTTGATGCCAAGTTTTTCTTTCCATTTTTGGATACCTTACCTTCAATAGAGTACCCATCTGGTAATTCTCCCATCAATAATAAATGTAAATGAAGTCCTCAATGTCAATTGAAATTTAAAACAAGGACACTTATCTTAATAGGGTAAGAAATACATGGTGATACAATTCTAGAAATTGTTAGATCCTCATAGAAGTGTCTCAAGAATATACTAACCTTAGCAGCAATCACATGATTGTACATAATCGAATTCCATGGGGGAATTAAAAGAACCCTATAGATGTTATTTTGGTATCAGACTTACCCCAAAGAACTTGACTAAGTAACATGTTGTGATGGATACTAAAGCTAATATTTTCAAAAGGCATATTTTGCATGATGCTACTTAATCGAGTTCCTTGGGGAAATTATGAGATCTATGGAGATGTTATTTTAGTAGCATACCTTCCCAAGGAACTCAATTGAGTAACATGCCATGATATCTACTAAAGCTATTATATTTAACAGACATAGTTTCTAATTAATAACTATCACATGGCGATAATCAATCGATTTCCTTGGGAAATTACAAGATCTTTAGAGATGTTATTTGAATTTTACCAAAGGAACTCGATTGATAATGGTGTGATAGCTAGTAAGGAACATATCTTCACAAGACAATTCCCAGTGACATCCATGAGGATCCAAAAACTGTCAAAATTGCATCATCGAGTAATTCTTGCCCTAATAAGATGGATGCTCTTGTATTAAACTTTAATTAACAATGTGGAATTCCTTTACATTTATCATTGATGGGAGAGTTCCCAAATTCATACCACATCAAACGTAATGTTAATTATTGTAGCATCGGATGTGTTCTAGCCATGAAATTTTCTAGAGAGGCTATAATATATCAGATATCCAAAACCCATAAATCGTTTATGGAAATTTCACCTAGAAATGTATCAATTAGATTATTAAAAGTTTTTAAAATATTTCCTAAGTCTAAACTTAAGGAATATGGTTAATTAATCGGTATTAATCGAGATAAGGTGAGAATGATCTAGAAACTCACACATATCGATCCAGAGATGATCCTAGCCATCGATTATGTTTTGGTCTTGGTCGTTGGTGCTCCAATAGTGGATTATAAGAGGAGGTCGATGTGGTGATGGAGAAGACATTTGAGCAGTTTTATTTCTTGGCAGATCAATTTCTAGAGTAGTAGCAGTCAGTTGCCGAAGAGAGCCAGAGATCGAAGCAGTGAGTGAGGGGTAGGGACAATGATCTGAAGGAAGATTTCTAGATCTAGAGAGGCAACACAAGAGGGTTGAGTTATCTCAGTGAGGCAGCATAGATCATTGTGCCGCAGCTTCAAAGAGGGTAGTTTGATTTGCTGGGGAGAAAATCATTCTCAAATCCAGAGGTCCAGCAAAGTTCCAGAAGGCAAAACCGACGATTTCCTTAGCAGCTAGAGGAAGAACGACTTCATCAGAGGCTAGTTGGAGGCTAGACATTAAGCAGACTATGCATAGGCGCAGAGGCTGACGCAGAGGATCAAAGGGTCAAGTTTCTGAAGGCAAATTGTGTCAGGATTACTAGTGGAGGAAGGTTAAATTCCCTTCAATAATTTTCCCCACAATTTCTTGTTGTGGATTGCCAATTCAAGGCATCTAGATTGTACTCATATTTTCACTACTGAATAATAATATAAACCCTCTTTGTTACTGGTTTTCCCAAGTTGGGTTTTTCCAGGGACATTTGTCCAAAAATAATTGTCTCATATTTTATGTGTGTGCGTCATAGAATTTGTCAGTTTCAAGCACATTATTTTTTCCACAATGTTTTATTTGTGAAGGTTGTAGTGTGTTTATTTTGATATTTGTCAGAGCAAATAAATTGTTAAATTAATTAACAATTAGGAGAAATAATACCAGTTGTTCCAATAGAATTCCAATTTGGAATTTTCACATGTTATAAGAGTGCATTTGATCAACCCGAGAGCTCAGAAGTGAAAAGAACGAATTTCACTACCCAGTAAGAGCAGAAAGCAAAAATTCCCAAGACCAACCAATCTTTTGCTAACATGATGAGTTGCTTGTATTGGAATTTCTAAGTTTAACCCTTTATAAATTCTTCTTGTACTATCTAATTTATTTCTTCCTACTTGTTCAGTTACTTAACAAGTTATTTACCATGTAAATAATGAAAATAAATACAAGTACAGTATCAACACATACAAATCATCAACTAAAAGTAAACAAGCACATAAGTGACACAACTTGTTTGGACTAATGTCCTAAGAAAAACCCAATGCAGGAAAATTGGTGCAACTATTTAGAGGGTTTTATTATTATGTTGTTTAAGAATACAATCTGAGTGTCATAAATGGCTCACCCAATAGAGAATGCCCTCGACAGTAGTACCTCTCAGTTGAAGACAGATATTCTAGCTAAATCACTAGATGGATGATCCCACATCAACAATGCAGCTTCTGTTGCTCTACGTCACTCTGATAGGGAATGCAACACCCTATCTGGCTCACCAACTCCCAGTCTGTCCCACAAAAAAATCTCCCAGTGGCCTCTAGGCCCAACGTCAGCCTCTCTCACCCAGTGTCAGTGTTTCTGGCCCAGCATCAACCTCTTTGAGCTCTGTGTCAGTCTTTGGAGCCTCTGCGTCTCACGCGCTGTCCCTCTCTAGCTCTGGGCAGCTCCAATCTACCTCTACATGGCCTCCGGCTGGCTCTGCGTCAACCTCTCCTGGCTTCTGCGTGTAGAAATTTCACCTATAGAACAAACCGATATATGCAATATCCTAAAGCATAAAACTCGTTCTACTTCTACAAAACATCAAGTGAAAGTATAGTCGAAATCATGAGCAACATCAAGTAGAAACATGCATAACTGATCAGAGAATTAATCACACATAACACAAGATATATCCAGGGGAAAGCACCAGCATAAAATGCCAACCATGTATTATCAATCAAGTGGAAATCCTCTTCACAATACAAGAATAATTAGCTCTCAATCTATTCAATTCTCAATGAACTATGAAGATATGTCTCATGGACCACCCAAGCCCTGTTTATATAGGCTTTCCCTATGGTCCTTATGTAGTTTGCTTATGAAATAATAGCAAAAGCATATGCTATTAATTCCAACATACAAAAAACAACCAATGGTCCAACTACGTATTCCTTGAGAACACTAGTTCCTCAACCATGCAAAAACTACTTACTAGAAATAGTTAAGCATCTGATAGTCCACTATCCCACATCTAATCTCAACTGGGTCTCTGACAGAACTGACATGCAACAGTTATCCATGAGTGAATCCTCAGTTATCTAAAATAATAGTTGTCACATGCATGCAAGCATTAACAAACTATATTTTATTATTTTAAC
>APFE030506075.1:0-15480 GCA_000404065.3 Pinus taeda
TTAGGGGGCAATCTGTTACGCTGAAATTTGTCACCATGACTATCTGTAGTTAATATGGCTCCATCAATAGTCATATTATCCTCCTTGTCAAGCCTTATACCTCTGCTCTCCATGTCAAACTTCAAAAAAGAGAGAAAGTCATTAGAAATCATGTTTATCTCTGGGTACGCAGGTTCTCTCTACCTTGCCTGCGTGTACGCATCCAAGCTCATTGTACCTGCGTACTTGTACGCTCTGTAAGTTAAGGGATGGGTGCGTACTCCTGTAAAGGTCAAAAGGCGTGAGTTTCATCTTAAAAAAGTTACTTGTGGTCACTTCTAGAGCTTTCTAGAAGTGTTTGACGTGTATTGAGCGCCTCCAGATGGTTCATGCATCCCTATGATAGAGGAACTTATCCCATCAAGAAAGGAGCTACCCCATCCAAAAGAGGGAGTACCCATTGATGTTGGAACTGAATAACTTCCTCTAGAACACTATAAATACAGGCATTGGGCCAAGGGAGGGGAGGTTGAAAGCTGAACATTCCAAAGGGTAGATACTGCTGGAATTAGGACTTCCATTGTAAGCTTGTGAGGAGAGATTACCATCCTTTCTTGTTTCATTTGGAAGTGGGTGAGCTTGTCAAAGTAGAGGAAAACTCTTGCTGGACCCTGGGAGGAACTTGCACAACAACAAGGCTCAGGTTGTAATGGTTTCTTTTTTGTTTCCTTAATACAAATAAGTCCATTCTTCTCAATGATTTGTTGTTAATGAATTGTTTCATATACTCCTTGGTCAATATGTTGAATATGCTTGTTTTATGGAATATTCAGGTGTTATGTAATCGTTTGATTGTTAGTGTATGCAGGTTTCAAAGTGAAGGAGGAGCTCATCTGGATCGACGAGGCTAGACTACTACAACAGCGTTGGACTACAGGTAGGATCTAAACACTTGATTTCTTGTATGATAAATGCATGTTTAGAGAAGGATTGCTCTTAATTGTCTTGTTTGTCACTAGAAAGTCTTAGGCTTCTAGGGAGGTTGGTTTTGTCCGCAAGATTAACTCTTTCCGCATGACACATCCATCTACCTTTATAAGGGAAATAAATGCTGTTGGAAACTGGGAGAAATGAATGCAGAAGTAATTGCTGCTGTGCTGGCCGCTTTAATTGATCAGATATATTTCACTTTTTAACTCAATGAGTCGGCTGGTACCTGTCTCTTTATTTTGCGTTCCTGTGTTGCTGTCCCGACCCTTTCATCTGTGCCTGATTTTGCTTTAATGCATTTTGGCGTGACTTCCTTCCTCTGTTGTTTTCATTTTTATGATATGTGGCACGTGTAGTGAATTTGATTGAATGCAGATGATCAAAAAGATAACTAAAACTACCTTGGTAAAACCTCTAACATGCTCTGGAACCATTGGTCTGTTGTCAACTGGTGTCTTTGTAGTTTTATCAATATTTCATCAGCTTCAGTATACCTGTAGAAATTGGGCTGGACTTCAAAAAGATGTGTTATTTCATGCTCAGTGTAGAACAGATTTTCCAACTTGTCATATAAGCTCTGTCCAGAGGGAGGTGCCATATCTTCTGAAGTGCTTGATGATGCTATGTTCTGATTGGCAACATATGTATTCACCCTGTGAGCATATTGTTCATGTGTCAACAGTGTCTGATTGCTGGTTAACAAACTAGGTAGACCCTTTTGCTGCAAGATTGTAAACTTTTCTAAAAAAGCATTTATTTCTATCTACATTTCTCGACACTTTCTCTCCAGATTTTGTATAAAATTCCTCATGGTTAGCACCTTTTTAACTGTCAAAATAGTACCTGTTCTGTCCCTGATATCTAGAGCTGCTAGTTGTTCTTTGGTATGAGTATTCAAAAAATGAATTAGTCTATTGGCCTGTTCGGGCATGTTTCCCAATGATGCTCTGGCCTTTTGAATCTCTACTTGGGCCATTTCTATCAATTCAATTTGCTCGTGAATCGTCTGTATTGATCTCCATTGATCAGTGATGGACTGGCCAATTTTAGTCCACAAAATTGTTTTGATTTTTGATAGAGGTTTATGAAGAGTAAGATCTTTCTCCAAGGATTTTACCTTATTTTCCAAGGCCTTTATCTCTCTGGTTTTGTCTACCACAGTTATTTTAGATTTATCATAGCTTACCTCTAACTTGGCCAGTTTTTCTTTGGCTTCCTTTAGCTTTGCCATTTGGAGTTCTAACTCCTTTATTGCCTTCATCATCTCTTCCATGCTCATGCTGGTATCTGGTGCTGTTGTTGTTGCTGCTGCTGAAGTATCTGTGGCCGATGTACTTGTTGCTGGGATAGTGGGTGGTACTGCTGTTGTGATTGTGGGGGGGGGGGGGGAGGCAGTTGAGCCTGTTGGGGCTGTTTCAAGTGGCTGGGAGGTCGACTCTCCCTGCTTGGCTTGCAATGCTTTCTCCAGTTCCTGCTCCGTATCATTTAACCTTTGATTCATCCTTATCAATAAGTCCACCATGTCTTCCTCTGCCTTTTTCTGTACCAGATCTGTTGTTTGTGGATGCATGGTAACAAGTATCTTTAATTGTTTCCTTAGTGCAGCTATATCCTCCTCTTTTTTCTTCATGAGTGCCTTGATGCCCTTTGCATCCTTGGGATCATGGCTGAGCTCAATGATAATTTCTTCTAAATACTTAATCTTGTTGTCCTTGGCTAAGGAGGAAGCCTTTTCCAATTCTAATTGGGCAGAGGTATTGTGCAATGAATTTTGCAGTTTGTGGGCGAGCAATGCCTTGTTTGCCAAGGTGGAGTACACCATTTCCCTTGTTTGTTTGTGTAATTCAATATGGTCTATTGGGTGGATGTCTTTAGAGAGAACTTCCAGATTTGTTCTAATATAATCAACAGCTGACTATGGTTGCTACATTTTGGGCTTGAAATGACTGAGGATTATATTTCTTTCCTGAATATCATAAGCAGACATTAGCCTTTGTTGATTGGTGGGTCCTGTCCTCATCAGATGATTATAAAGTTGCATCCTCACTGGATCATTCTTTGATTTTATCTCGGTGAAAATTTTCTTAATATTTTAGCCTTGCCTGCTTTGAGGCCTGGTGGATGAAATTTCCACACTATGTTGCTTCTCTAGCTCTTGCTGGAATGAGCTGGTTGATGTGCCCTCCATTGAAGAAGTTTGCTACTCAGTCCTTTCCTCATCCCTCATGCTGCCTGTGGTTTCTTCTAAAAATTCCTCCTCAGAATAGGGATTCAATCTTTGCCTCTTATCTCCTGGTTGTTCAGCTGGTCCACTGGCAGGGGTACCCTCTTCTCTATCTCTCTTTTTTCTCTTTTCCTCATTTTGAGGAGTTTGTAGTACAGGGACTTCCGGTGCCTTGGTTTGAGCTGGGGGAACTTGCCCTTGACCCTATTCTTTTGATGTGGCAGGCTGATCTGCCATTGTTTGTTGCTCTGACTCTATTATCTGCTTGTCTTTAGCTGATTGTGTGTTGGCCTTTTGTGATGGTTGCTGAGAACTCCCAACAAAAGATGTGTCACATCCTAAGGGCTATGGTAGCTGGAAGGATACCTGTCGAAAAGAGTCCAGGTCAAGCATTTTTTCAAGCTCTTTCATAGCCTTTTCCTGTTTTTCTTCTTCAGTAATTCCCTCAACTAATGTGCCCTCTAACCATTCTTGTTTATTAGCATATTTCTAGATTTAAGGGATTTTGTAATGAACATATGCTGGCAACTTATTCTTCACCTTCCTATAACTTATGAAATGATTGGGGTCATATGGTGCCCAATAAAAACTCTGTTTCAGCTTAAGTTGGTGCCCTAAAATATTGTCAGCCTCTTGCCAGGCTTCCCTTTTATTGAAGATGAAAGGACCCAGTTGATTTCTTATTTTGAGTTGTGCTTTTTCTTAGCATCACAAAAATGGATTATGTCTGCCTGGATAAATTCCCTGAAGTATTCCAATGCAAATAGTCTCATTGGCACATATTTTGGCAATTTTTAGGGGCACAGCTCACAGCCATATATTCGGATTTTAGTGTGATTCTGGTAAAAGTACTAGTCACCTATGCTGTAGCTCTTGCAGAGCTGTAGAATTTTATGCATCTCACCAGGAAGTCTATCTGGAGGACTTGTCATTAGTAAAGAAGAAGCTGGATGTATGAACAGATCAATGAATTCATAGTAGGTGTAAGGGGACTCATACACATGGTGGAAGACTAAGGTCCAGAATATCACAAACCTTCTTTCTCCTTTAGAATATAGTTTTCTAATAGGAATTTGAAAACTATCTAGTTGATAGTAAAGAAACAGATGATATATGTATGATGTATATTTGAAAACTCCCTCCATGTCCATGCTCATGAATTGCTCATGCATCTTATCAGCAATGGAGGTGGCATAATCATATTTGACAGTAGGTGGCTGTCCTGGAGTGAATATTGATAAAAGAACCAGAGAGGTTTCATCAACATATTCACTAGTTTTGTATCCCAAAATGTAGGCTATCTTGTCAAGAAGGAATTTTCCTGCTTCAGTAAACCAAGAGTCTAGATAAGGAGGAGGCTGCTGAGGTTGACAATCTGGCCTCATAAACAACTGGGCTATTCTAGTTATCTCTGAGCTTGGCAATTTGGCACCTTGATCAAGTAGGAATCCCATGGAAAGAGGAGTCAAAGGTCCAGTTGGCTTAAAATGCAGCATTTCATTTATAGATTTAGGGGTGATATAAAATAAAACTGTTCCAGCAGGAGACATCACTGCCCTTTGAGTGGGCTCATAATTGGCATGGCATTGGTGAATGATGTCAGGAAAAACATTGACACAAGGGAGGTAGTACATGGGCATATTAGACTCCCAAATTCCGAAGATATCAGCTTTGTTTCTGTGGCTGTTCCTGATCTCACAGAAGGCCTGGAGATGAGATTTATGACCAGTTAAATCCTTGATTTGGAAATCCCTGTCAGCCAGGGGTAACCAGTCAATTTCTTTATGTGGAGCATCGAGAGGGGCAACATTGAGGGCCACTAGAGCAGCGGCCTCCATTTCGCTAAATTGTCAGTGATATTTAGTTGGAATTTGGGTCTGTGCAACAGTAGTAAATAAAACAATCGTTTTGGGGCCTTTCTCAGAGATTTGCAGACTAGAACGAGTCGTATTTAACTTGCTGGGTAAAATTTGTAGTGAAAAACAAAGCTTTGCAGAGTTTTTCCAGTAATAAATGGACAAAACAGTTCAGGGTCTTTTCATTTAGCAATTGCAAACTAAAAATGAACTCGAGTTTAACTCAGTGGGAGAAATTTGTAGAGGGAGACGAAATTTGAGGGATTTTTTCAGTAAAAATGGGCAACAACAGTAGTTACAATGTGCAGTTTTGAAGGCAACATGGTTTTTAATTCAACTTTGGGTTTTTCGAGCAATTTTGTAGAGAAACTTAAGAAAAACGGGGTTCGGAAGCGAAGTTCGGGTAAATACCTGTTTTAATGGGCGCTCTGTGCGAAATGCAGGTGACAGATTGAGCTAGAGGACTGAGCTGCAGGCTGGATTTGGCTGGGTGGCGAACTGTGTGGTCGAATGACGTATTGAACACGAAATCGCATGCAAGAGTTGCAGAGAGATCAACAAGTCAAAATGATGGAAAGTGACATTTCCACGACGCTTTTAACAAAAATTGGGTTTTAGCGGGCGTTTGGCGTTTTCGGTCTTGTGATGTCAGCATGACGTAGTGTTTTTCGCGTAGCAAGGTGATGTGGTGGTGACATGGCGATGATAAGGAAGTGACGTCAGCAAATGACGTGGTTATGACGTCAACGGGGAGGCAGCGGGGAGCGGTAAGCGGTATTTCCCGCACCGCTTTTGGGAAAAGGCTGTATTGAGTGGACGGGTCACGATAGTGCTTGGCAGGTGATGCGTGTCCCCTGTACGGCGGAAAAACCGCCATTTTCCCAGAAGGTAAAGTTCGTGGATCGGGGCAATCGCGAAATGGCCGCGGACCGTCCGATCTGAGGGCCCCATTCTAACGGTCGACGGGATGCGGAGTTAGCAGAGGTGTATGACGCGGGTCCCACGTTTTAGTTTAAATGCTTTTTCAAAATTTTGGAGGGTTGTTTCATTGTTTATGCGGGCGGCTTTTGGTTATTTGTTTAACTAAATGTTAAAAAAATCCCGACGGAGCGCGTGGAGGATCATTATTGGCCCCGGGTGGACCAATAATTTATGACAAACTTTGAACTATAGCTATAGTTAGCCAAGGGTCGGGGTATTAAAATCTTAGGGATATATGTATATGTACATAATAAAGGGAAAGGGTTTAGTTATATAGGGATTTAATATACTAAGGTTAGTGTATTAATATGAGATAAATGTATTAGAAAAAAAGCACTAGGTTAAGAGCAAGTAACTTAGGCTTTTTTGGGGAAATGAAATGGTTCTTTCAGCTTTGGGAGTTGAATAGCTTAGGTTTAAGAAAAAACAAATGTTTTAAACAAGAACTGTGGCTACTTAGCACATGGAGAAAACATCATTTTTCTCAAACTTTTAGCTGAGATGGAGTGGTTTAGAAATATTGAGCAGATCTCACTCTCATGGGGGATGTTAGTAAATAATTGTTGTGCAAGGAATGAAGGGAAGTTAGACATGCAACACCTGATCTGTCACCACACATTGCCATGGTATTTATGATATTCATAAGAGATGAATTATCCTTGAGAAACAAGATGACTCATGCAACATAAAAAACTACTTACCCATCCTATTTCTCCTAACATTTTTTCTTCATTCTCCTTGGGTGCATTTGAACTAGCAAACCATGACTATCTTCTTTTCTTTTAGCTGCCATCCTATCTAAATCTACCCTTATCTCTTCCAGGGGCCGGGATTAAACAGTTGGGCTCCTTTGCTTCTCTACCTATCTACTCATCTGCCAAGCTTGAACTGTTTGGACAGACCTTTATTCTCTATTCTAAGACAAGTAAATTCAAATATGAACTTGGCCAAGATTGAGCTGTTTGGCCATTCATAAACCATAATAAGAATCAAGCAACTGTACATAGTGAAATTCTTCAACAATTGAACAGTAGTGGCATTTGAACTAGCACACTTTCCTGGTCTTTTGGTTGGGGTTCATTTCTTTCATTTTTTTCTTTTGACCATTTCCTTCTTTTTTCCCTTTGATTTTTGTTTTAGGGCATACCCTCTTTTCATTTTTTAATTTTCTTCATTTTTTGAAAATATGGAAACCTTTGCAGTATGTGTTAGCCTCCTGCTCATAGCAGGTATTCATCTTTCATGATCGACAATGTTTACAGGCCAAATATGTCATACTGTGCGTGCCGCAATGTTCCATATTTGCTACTGAGGCAAGGAGGGCACAAACCTTGTTTGCTCAATTTAATAAGGACAATTCTTTTGTGGCTGGAATTTTACAGTTCTTTACAAGGTTTGTGCTGTATGGTTACTTTGTTCTAATATCACTTGAACTGAATTGAATTCGATAGGGACATCCGTCGAGGATTATTAATGGCGGGAGATTCTGCTAGAAGGGTTTGGTCCTTTAGCATGCAGTTCCACAGGGATGTCAGGCGATGATTTTCATGCTTGGGGATGATGAATAATGTTGTTTATATGATGAGGATGATGATGAGTTGCAAGGCATAACAACAATGTGTGTTATCATTGTTAGCTCAGAGGAGTGTAAGCATCAATCATTCCACCATATCATTGGTTGGATTTCCACAAAAGTGCAATAATGTATTTGAAGTAGCAGAGTGTATGTGAATACATCTTGTAAGTTTTCTATACAGACTAAAATGCATGTGGGTGTGGCTAGGAGGTGGCCAATGCTAGCTTTCTTGACTTTTTATTTTAGGCTGATTAAGGTCAGGGTTTAAACACAATATCCTGGGCTGATCAAGGCCAGGGCTTAAACACAATATCTTGGGCTGCTCAGGGCTAGGGCTTAAACGCAATATCTTGGGGTGATCAAGGTCAGAGCTTAAAAAAGAGATCAGAGTTCTGCATCGACCACTGTTGAATTTTCAATTCTATTTATTGGGTTGTGAATTCAATTGTCACGGGTCACAACTCGTTGCAGATTTCAGCTGTAGCAGCTTTTATATCAAGAACATGCTCGGAATCACGGGTCTTTGTTGCTTAGAGAGAAAGTGATTATGAACAGTGAAAGGCTATTAATTCACCTCAGAATGCTCAACACAAAAGTGACTTGGAAGGTTCATCCCTTCTACTTACAAATTTTTTATTATAGCAGTCCTGGTGATTCCGGGCTCACTTTTAAGAAAAGGAAACCAGTAAGGCAAACCTGTAATGCAAGATGACTACTAGTAAGTATATTGGACCCTACTTCTATGACATAAGGTTCATACTTGGAGACCATTTTGAAAATGGATATGAGAAATGTGTGTAGCAATTTTCAGTTTCTATTCATTTTTTGGAGGGAAATTCGTGGGAGGGTTCAAGGAAAACTGGTGTTTTTTCTTGGGTAATGAGTGCAAAGATGACTTGGTTAGCACGAATTGCAGCATGGAAGATGTATAGAACTTTGCAGGTGAAATATCATCTCATGGAACTTAGGATGGTCATTATATATCTGAAGAATGCCAACACAAGGTGGAGCACCAACCGTGTATCCCGCCTTAGTTGATCAAATGGATATAAAATTAGGAGAGGATAAGGAGGAGCAGAATGGGAGAAGTAGCTCAGGGGAGAATATATGTACGCAAGGAGACTTTAATCCTTTGGAGGTCCAAACCGACTGCCCAGGATTGCATCTAAGCACCCGTCTTGGTCTTTCAAATGAGACTCTGTATTCAAGCAAGTCTGAAAATAACAAATGTTCAGGCTCATTTCAACATGAGACTGATCTGGCTCACTTGAAGGATGATGCAAAATTGGACACTATGACTCTGAGACAATGGCTTGCAAGACCAGAGAGGGTGGTGGATTGGTTGGAATGCCTACACATATTTTTGCAAATTGGAGAGACCATAGACCGTGCACATTCTGAAAGACTGGTTCTGCAAAATTTAAGACCCTCATGCTTGAGAATATCATCAGTCAATCACATATCTTTTACAGATTGTACTAATTCTTTCACTAGTTCAGGTTCCAATTCATCAGATTGTTGTAATGGAAGGATCTCTTTGCACATGACTAGACATAACAATATATGCAATATGAATGAAGAAACACAGCTTGTAAGGATAGGACAAGAGGACCAAAGCATACCAGCACAGAATACACGCCGGGGAGATGCTGTCAACAGTGAGCCAGAAAAACCAAAATCATGCACTCATTCTGGTGCCCCAAATACAGGTGAAAGCAATGTTCATAAGCATTTATCTTCTGTTGCATCAACATATTCTTCCCATGAAATTTCAGTGGAAAGGATATTAGATGCAGGGGGAAGGATGAGAAATACTAAAATGAAGGCCAAAGTAGAGGAAGAGAGCAGTCAAAAGAAGTTTTGGCAGAATGAATTAACGCAGATCATTCATATGGAACAAATGTGGTACAGTAGTCCAGAGGAGCTTGCAGGGGGATCATGCTCATTTTATTCAAATATTTACTCTTTAGGAATTCTCTTTTTTTAGCTATTCTGTCCCTTCAGCTCAGAAGCAGAGAAATAAAAAATAATGTCAGATCTTAAACATCGTGTCCCTCCTCCTCAGTTGCTACTAGAGTGGCCCAAAGAGATTGCATTTTGTTTATGGTTGCTTCATCCTGATCCAAACTGTCGTCCAAATATGAGTTGTGATACAGTGAAGTATTGCAAAGTGAAATCATCAATGAAGCTAGGAAGGTTCTAGCAAAATGGAAAAATGTTGACTTATTAGAGGAGGAAATAGCAGAAAGTGAGTTATTGATGGATTTCCTTATTCAAGTGCAACAACAGAAGAAAGAAAAAGCTGAAAAATTACGTGAGGGTGTCACTTGCATAACATCAGATATTGAGGTTGTTTTAAACAAGCAGTCTGTCCTTAAGCAGAAAGGCATATCTTCATTTGTATTTAGCAAAGAAGAAAAACTGGCAGTAGGTAAAGGAAAAAAGAATAATTCCTCTTCTCCCAATCTTGCACAAACTAAGGGAATACATTTTGACAATGGCAGTGTGGTGAATGTTATGTCTGCAAAAACTGGAAAAGCAATTATGTTTGGCGAACAATTGCAACAAGGAAATCAAATTCGAAATATTAGTTATGGGAAGAAGCTGGGAAAGTTAAAATTGCAGAGTCGAGCTAGAGGAGACTTCATATCTAGAAGTGGTCGTGTGGTCAAGAATTTCAAGGAATTAGAGAAGGTGTATTTTTCCACAAGATCAAAGGCAAAACAGTCTGTATGTGACACATTAGGAAGATACTCATATAATGACAGTTCAGGACAGGGGCCTATTCTAAGGACTGAAGGATGTGATTTAAATATGGTCAACAACTTATCAAGTATTAAATGCAATGGTAATAGAAGTAATAGTGACGGACTTGGTTCTTTCTTCGATAGCTTGTGCAAGTATTTACATTTCAGCAAATTCAAGGTCAAAGCAACTTTAAGAAAAGGAGACTTGCTTAACTCCTCTAGTTTAGTATGTTCCCTGGATTTTGACCGAGATAAAAAGTTCTTTGCAACTACAGGGTCCAGCAGGAAAATTAAAGTGTTTGAGTGTGATACAGTTCTCAATGAGGATCTGGATTTTCACTATCCCATTATCGAGATGAATAGTCAATCAAAACTTAGTGGTATTTGTTGGAATAGCTACATCAAAAATCATATTGCATCAAGTGCCTTTGATGGTGTTGTACAGTTATGGGATATTACAAGAAACCAGGCTATCATGAACTTTGAAGAACATCAGAAACGTGTTTGGTTTGTTGATTTTTCACAAGCTTATCCAACTTCATGGGACAAATTGGGACAGGCAATTGCGCATGCAGTGCTAGAACATCTTTCCCATGAAACTGGATGTCATGGCTTGTTTTCTACTCACTATCATCACCTAGCTACAGACTTTGAGAGTGATCCTTCCGTTGGTTTGTACCATATGGCCTGTAAGGTTGGCACACAAATTGGAGGTTTGGAGGAGGTGACATTTCTTTATAAACTGGCTCAGGGTACATACCCGAAGAGTTATGGTGTGAATGTTGCCCGACTTGCAGGTTTTGGACACCAAAGGCTAAACAACTATTACAAGACCTCGCTGATGCACAAGGACAACGAGAAGCATCCTCGAGAGGAATATTGCAAGGTTTGATTAGACAATTTTGCGAGCACCATAGCATATGGCATGGAATTGTTAATGTGGTTGCAGGCCATCTATCAAAGACACCACCAAGCTATTGAGTGATGAAGCTGACACCCCGTACTTACGTGCTAAAGAGTTGGGACATCCAGTTTTATCTAGCCTAAGTGGAAGTGGGTGCTTTGTTCCGAATGATGTGAATATAGGTGGGCACAGAAATGCTTGTTTCATGCTTCTTACAGGACCCAACATGGCTAGAAAATCAACTCTTCTTCGGCAAGTATGCTTGGCAGTTATCTTGGCACAGCTTGGGGTAGATGTTCCTGCTGAAGAGTTTGAATTTTCACTAGTTGACCGCATATTTGTTCGTATGGGAGCAAAGGACCATATCATGGCTGGGCAAAGTACTTTTCTTGTTGAACTCTTAGAGACGGCATCTATGCTGTCATCTGCAACATGAGATTCACTGGTAGTATTAGATGAACTTGGGCGTGGAACTGCAACTTCTGATGGAGTCTGATCTTCACCAAGTTATTAAAGCAAATGACGATCTCACACCTGAACACTATCAGTTCTTTCTGTATTAGCTTCTTAGAGCTCTAAAGTACATTCATACAGCAAACGTATTTTATCGTGACTTGAAGCCAAAAAACGTTTTGGCAAATGCTGACTGCAAATTGAAAATATGTGACTTTGGGCTTGGTCGTGTCTCCTTCAATGATGCTCCATCTGCCATTTTCTGGACGGATTATGTGGTTACCAGGTGGTATCGAGCCCCTGAGCTTTACGGTTCTTTCTTTACTAAGTACACTCCTGCCATTGATATCTGGAGCATAGGATGCATATTTGCTGAAATGCTTACAGGAAAGGCATT
This sequence comes from Pinus taeda, assembly GCA_000404065.3. Taxonomy (NCBI): domain Eukaryota; kingdom Viridiplantae; phylum Streptophyta; class Pinopsida; order Pinales; family Pinaceae; genus Pinus; species Pinus taeda. Next base: position 12,108 of record APFE030506075.1, read on the forward strand.
GTTTCCTGGGAAGAATGTTGTACATCAACTGGATATCATGACTGATTTGCTTGGCACTCCGTCAACAGAAACACTTTCTAGGATCCGCAATGATTAGGCCAGAAGATACTTAAGTAACATGCGGAAAAAACAGCCAACACCCTTCTCACAAAAATTCCCAAATGTAGATCCACTTGCTCTTCGCCTGCTTGAGCGTATGCTTGCATTTGAGCCAAAAGACCGACCTACAGCAGAGGAAGCATTAGCAGATCCATATTTCAATGGTTTGGCAAAAGTTGAGTGTGAACCTTCAACGCAGCCTATTTCAAAGTTGGGAACCTGAATCTGAAAGGAAACAGATAACTGCAGGTGAAATGGAAAGGGCGTATTCAGCCAAAATAGCACAAGCTGATTCAGAGATGTCACTAAAGGATTTGAAGCACCGCCTGAACCTCAGCAGCCTAAATCCTTCTGGATTTGAAGGGAAACTCATCAAACTGAAGGGACAGCCACAACCACAATCTAAGAAGGCAAAAATTATTTTTTAAATCTATGGAACCACCTAAATGATACCGACAAAAGGATTCATGCGCAATTATTACAGAGTTATGGCCAAATAGCCAGCGCATCACAAGAAATGACCCATACTTAAACTCAATTTTGCTGCTACTGCCTCCAGCGCAGCTTAAATAGATATTTTCTTGCATTTATTTCAGTACATATTAGGATAGAAGCGGTGACTCCATCAGATCTATCTGAGATCTGTTTGTAATAGATATTTTGCCTATTTAAAACAACGCTGTTCATTGTTCAAAGGGTGAGAGAGTGGTTGATCAATAACCTCATTTTGAGACTTGCGCTGTACGCTCTAAGAGATTTAATAAACATAGATTGCTGGAACACCTTGTGTGTTGGACTGTTTAAATGTGGATTCGATGGCTGAAGAATAAGATTACAGGACTCTTGCACTTCTTCATGGAACAATAAGTTTTTCTCATCTCTTTCTACAGTTGCTATGTTTGCTATATCATATCCGTGTCATGATCTAAAATTGTAGGAAGAAAGAATAGCTCAGATGTCACATAGCCATGCTCTGTCCTCAATTCCTGTTATTTCTCTATGTTTTCCTTCTAAATTAGCCTATGAATATGAATACCTCTTGGCTCATATTTACACTAGTTTCCTCTGTATATGAATATTGTTTAGGAATTTCTTAATTGCTCCTATATAATGTTCAGTCACGTTCCCTCTGTTAGCATAATGAAAACTACTTAGCTGTCTTTCATTCCCTGACATCCGTTTCATCCTCATTTAAGCCTGATATTATTCCGTGTTTAACTATTATGCTATGTAGTTCCTTCTTTGCCAAAGAAAACACACCAGCAGACCTTCATCCTTGACTCCATGCCCAATGTTCTAAATTTCTTACGCTTCGCATGCCGACTCTGCCTGAATAGATCAATCCATCCCACCAAACTCAAACAAAAACCCATGTGCTTCATATCTAGCCTGAAATCATTCGCTAAACAAAGCTAAATCCCAAAGAGAGAGCCCTCTCTGACTGCTGGTAGGCTAGGACCGGTAGTTCAAAGCTTGGTCTGTGGTTACCTCGGCCGTATCCCTTAAGGAGCCAAGGGACAACCTGAGCGATAACAGTATGGAAAGGATGAACATATTTGGCATTTCATCAATCAATCATGAAAAATGAAACCTATTGGTATAGGAGTATAACACCACACTAGCTTGAGTGAAATATGTAGCACTTACCATTCTCTTGATCAGTCAGTACACATTCCAAGGCAAGTCAACTTAGTTGTTTCGATTGGGGATGAGGGGTATACTAGTGCACAAGTAATATGACTGTCAAAGTTTAAGTTTCATCTCTAGTGTTGCTCCGTTGCTAGTAGGACTTGACAGTACCTTGATGGAGTCACGCAAGAAAACAAGTATCACTCCGCTTCTAGTGATCCTAGTTAGTACCCCGATGGAGTTACCTGAATCACCTTTCTACGCATGAAACCTTTCTCTTCTTTCACCTTATTCATTTTTTTTTCAATTTCAATTTTTCATTTTTTTTCATTTTTCCAAGAACTGTGCATAGGCATTTATTTATTTTAGAGGTGGAAGAGGGATCCCAACTTATTGGGATCACAAGAGGTTGTTCCTTCAGATAAGTATGTTATGTATACCTCTGACATACTTGTTAAGGTTTTCCCTCTCACCTTACTCTACTTGACTGACTGACAAGGATTAACCCAAAAACAATTTACTAGCATAGGTGGTACTAATTAGAGCACAAGTGTTGTGTTTTCACCAAGATTCACTTCGAATAGAATGTATTTTCCATTGGTATATCATTGAATGAAGATAAGAAGTTCTACATAAAGAGAGACGACAACATATAACCAAATTTCAATAGATGCAAAAGTACTCTTCTACTTACTTGTCTTAAGAGTCACATATGTTTTCTTGCAAAACTAACTTACAGACATAAACAAGAAAATAAAACAATAAAGAAAAGAGCAGAAGAAAATGAGAAAGAAAATCAAGTAAGCAAAGAAAACAGGAAATCAAACAAACAAACAAAGTAAGAAGGAAAACATGCATGCAAGCAGACAGACAAAAAACAAACACTACTCCTACTCCTTAGCTAACGATGCGTGGGTCTGATAATGTGAGGTGATATTTCCAATGCAGCCACCGATGCATTGGTTGGCTCATGTTGGTGAAGGCATGGTTCGTGAAAAGGATATTCATGTGAACCAACAAACATGAAAGATATAATAATGAAGACCAACACACTTCGAGTTTAAACGCGTCCACAAAAAAGAAAAGAGTGAAAGCACAAGACAAGCATTCTACAGACTTAACATTGTGATGTGACACATTGCGTGGAGATGATAAGCATGCACACTCTTCTGACTGTGACAGATAAGAAAAAATGAGAAAGCGAGACAACTTATGCCTTGCAAGTGTGCTTGCTGTATATGATTCCTCCAATGTGTAAGTGATAGGATCATGTGATTTAGGTGGAGGAAGTGAAATCTGTGTACTAGATTGATCTTCAATGCATACAGATGAGTGATGAGGATCCTTGGGTGTTTCAACAATTTCCTGATTGGAAGTGAAACTAACCTCAGGACAACGAGGGCCTGACATAACCATCATCTCGGGCTAAAGTGCCTTGACAACCTGCGGGATTTCGATTTCATCGACAGAGAGATCATCATAAATGGGTGGCTTTGAAAGACCAACAACGATTGAATCAACATCGTGATCAAATATAGGAGTAAATAGATCACGAAAACTAAGATTAGAAAAATCAATGATTTCATCGGCATCCTCATGATCTGATGAATCATACAAAGGGGTAGATGAGAATAAAGAATGTTCA
>APFE030506078.1:3165-14026 GCA_000404065.3 Pinus taeda
ATAATAATGTAAGGGCACAATAATAACAATAGTGGGCTTCTATGGGGCACAATAATAAAAATATGGGGACTACATGGGCACAACAATATAATAAGGGGATTGCACTAATAACAATAAGGGGTTACACTAGTAGTATAGGGGCCTAACATGCCACTCTCCTTCAAAAAGTGTTGTCCTCAACGCTTGAGTAGTTCTTGATGCCCCTGTATAAAATTCTTATCCTCCCATGTGGAATCTTCAGCAGGTGAGTTCTTCCACTTGATGAGATGCTCTGAAATTGATCGATTTCATAGCTGTCAGGTTCTTGTTTCTATGACTGCTCTAGGTTCCAATATGATTTTTCCTTCCTATTCAAGTTCTAGCAATATTGTTTGAATTGGGATATTCTGCAACTTTTGAATGAGTGGCCACACTTCTTTGTCCTTCTTCTATTCATCCTTTGTTTCGTTTATCCAATTTGATTGGATAATAGAAATAGCACAAACAAATGTTTCCACATCCTCATCCTTTCTTGAGAGTGCATCTGCAACAAAAATTTTCTTCCCTTTTCTGTAGATGATGTCAAAGTCATAATCCAACATATTTGTGACCCATTTTTTCTATTCTTCTAAAGATAATATTTGTTCTAAAAAGTATTTAAGACCATCATGATCCATTTTTACCTTGAAGAGTCTTCCCATTGCGTAAGGTCGCCATTTTTTAAGTGCATGTAGTATTGCCAACATTTCCTTCTCATAAATAGCTTGCTTGAGATGTAGCAGTAAAAATACCCAATCACCTACATCAAAGCATTTTTCACTACGATGTTGATCTACTTGTTGTTTCGTTTGATTTTGCACCAAAGTGGCTTTATCCTTTAAAAGTTGGAGAACTTTTTGTTGATGCTCGATGTGATCTTCCACTGCTTGAACCTTTTTCTTTTTGATATTTCCTTCTATCTCTAGAGTTTGAGGAGTGGTAATTTCTTCCAATCCTTTACAAGATATGGTCGGATTCATTTCTTGATCTCGATGTGATCTTTCACTTCTTGAACATTTTTCTTCTTGATATGTCCTTCTATCTTGATAGTTTGAGGAGTGGTAATTCTGGCCAATGCATTACAAGATATGGTTGGATTCATTTCTTCTTTCTCGATGTAATCTTTCACTTCTTGCACCTTTTTCTTCTTGATATGTCTTTCTATCTTGAGAGTTTGAGGAGTGGTAATTCTTGCCATGCTTTACAAGATATGGTATGATTCATTTCTTCTTTCTCTGGGGTTGGGTCCTGGCATATATCCTCTTCTTTTGATGTTTCTTGATCCTTTTCTTCCTCCTCTTCATACTCTATGTAAAATAATTTCTTCTCAGCACACTTATGACCTTTAGTGCATTTGCTATCACAATTGTAACAAAGCCCTTTTTCTCATTTTTCTTCCAATTGTTGTGGTGTAACCCTTGTAGATTGTGGAAGGCTAGAAGAAACAACACTTCCATCTTTATAGTTGTGAGTGGTATACTTCCTTGTTGCCATAATTTGCTTTCCACTTTGTAAGAAAGCCTTTTTGCTCTTTTTCTTCCAATCATTGTTGTGTTTCTCTAAAGAAGGTGTTGCTCTTTGTATCCTCATAATGTGCTATCATTTCCTTCGTGAAAATTGACCACCTAACAAGTTTTTACGAGAGCAAATCCCTTTATACCATAAAAATTGATCCAGTGCTAAATATGAAGATGCAATACATACCTTTTGTAACAGTGGTACACCATGTAGATCAAAATATTGCTCCATCTGGAGTATCAAATTTACTGGATCCTTTCCATCAAACTTCCTCATATCGCCTTTTCTTAATTTCAGGAGCTCGATTTTGAAGTGACTGTAACTTTGTACTTGTGGTTCTTCCAGTTCTGAAATTTTGACCTGCAATAGCCTTCTATGTCCTCTTTCCAATTCCACTAGACTGGTCAAAATTGGATTCTCCAAGAAAGAGTTATGCACTATCTCCCAAGATGACCTGATTATATATCTTTTCAGAAGAGTGAACTTGTATGAAGTGCCACGTGTCACTGTTTTTACCTTCAGATCTGAACAATATACACAGGAAACTAAAGTCCGCCCTCTTTCTATAACTTCTTATGAAATTTTAATCTGATGCTCAAAGAGACAGTTATGATGATTTTCCCCAGGTCACATGTTTAGAATGTAATTCAGGAGTCTGCAAAAACCCTAACTTCCTCAGATCATATCTCCGTAAATGTAGCAAGACAAGCTCTGAAATTTGGACTCAAAGTTTAGAGCAATATTGTCTCAAATGGGTTTTTTTTGTAGCTTCTGAAACTTCGTAGCACAAAAGTTATAGGGAAAATGCCACAATGACCTATTTGGAGTAGAGAAACCCTAGAATCCATAGCTCTGATACCAAATGTTATGAAACCAACTCACAAAAAGATAGAAAAGATAGATCAACGCTTTAGAATTCAGCCTCTTTGAGGGGGCAACCTTCTTTATATTACACAAATGAAAAATTCTTGGATGATACAAAGATAAGACCTTTCTATAAATATGAGTCTAAGGGGTCATAATATAATCAAATCCGGCATAACAATAATAATGTAAGGGCACAATAATAACAATAGTGGGCTTATATGGGGCACAATAATAACAATATGGGGACTACATGGGTACAAAAATATAATAAGGGGGTTGTACTAATAACAATAAGGGGTTACACAAGTAGTAGGGGCCTAACACATAAGGCCAAGTTTGTAGCCCATGTATTTTCATAGGTAGAGGGGATTGACTATGATGAGACCTTTGCTCCTATTGCAAGGTACTCATCGAATAGATCTATATTGGAACTATTAGCGTAGATGGGTTGGAAGATACATCAGATGGATGTAAAGACAACCTTCCTTAATGGCATGTTTGAGGAAGAGGTGTACATAAAGCAACCTGAATATTTTGAGACCTTCGACCATGAGCCACATGTGTGCCAGCTCAAGAGAGTGTTGTATGGGCTGAAGCAAGCACTGCATGCTTGGTACTCCAGGATTGATAGCTTTCTTCACCGGGTTGGGCTTCACTAAGAGTGAAGCAAATGAAAATCTATACCGCATAGTGGTGGAAGGTAAATTGTTGATCATTGTGTTATATGTCGACGATTTGATTTTGACAAGTGATGATTAGCTAATCAAGTATTGCAAGGAGGATCTTGCAAGAGAGTTTGAGATGAAGGACATGGAGCTCATTCATTATTTTCTAGGCATGGAATTATGGCAGGGTGGTGGTGAACTGTTTGTGTCTCAGGGAAATTATGCTGACGAGATACTCAGTAGGTTCCGCATGGAGAGCAGAAAACCCATGGAGACTCCTCTAGTGGGTAACTGTCAGAAGGAGGATGCTACTCAGGGAAAGTAGTGGAAGCTATTGTTTACAGGTAGCTTGTGGTTTAATCATGTATTTGGTGAACACACGACTGGACATGTGCTATGTAGTTAACCATCTTAGTCAAGCGATGGTTACACCTACCAAGATGTATTGAAAGGCGACAAAGAATGTGGTGAGATACCTCAGGGGCACTACTCAGTATGGATTATGGTACAAAAAAACTGAGGGAGTGAAGCTTCAAGGCTTCACCGATGCAGATTGGGTAGGGAGTCCATCTGACAGGAAGAGCACATGAGGAGGGATCTTCAGTATTGGGTCAACAATAGTTTCTTGGTACGACAAGAAATAAATATCTATTGCACTCAGTTCAGAAAAGGTAGGGTACATGGCTACAAGTCAGGTAGCATGCGCAACGATGTGGATGAGGAAGGTTCCGGTTGGTTTGTTTGGTCAGCAGATGGATCCAACTGTGATTTACTGCGATAATCAAAGTTGTATCAAACTCTCTAAAAATCCAGTTTTTCATGATCGGTCCGAGCATATTGATATCTGATATCATCATCTTCGAGATTGTGTATTAAGGAAGATTATGTTGTTCTAGTACATTCCCACACAGGAGAAAGATGCTGACATTTTGAAAATGGCATTATCAAGATGTAAATTTGAGTTTCACAAAGATAAGATCGAGGTAGTTGATAATCCATTTCTTGTAGAGAGGGAGTATTGAGAAATGGGAACAAGATATTCCAATTTAATTTTTCCTTGAATTAATTTGAGAATTAAAATCGAATTTTATTCTCATAGCAACTTGTAAATAGTTAATTAAGTTTAATTGACTTAATTAGCTTAGGAATTTTGAGTTGGAAGTCTTTATGTAGTCATGTATATGTTCTCCCTAAATTTTAGGGGTCCAAGATGAGTTTATTTGAGTTGTAATTAGATAACTCAGTTTGATTGAGTTATAGACAATTAAACTAGTTCTAACTATTGGTGGAATTAGTAGAGGTCTAGTAGTGAGTTGGTGCACTAGTGCATCCTTAATTGCTACTCCAGCTAATTGAATATTCCCTCATTAGAAAATCATGCATGTCATTTTAGAGAAAGACCCAGTTGAGACTAGAGTGCAAGGACAGTGTACTATCATTTGTATGATGATATGAGTTGTATAGGTCATGCATGAAATCAGAGAAGGACCTAGTTTTAGATTGCATAGTTATGGAGGAAGGATTTCCCAATTAAATATGGGCTGATCCTGAATTGTGCAAGGAAATAAGGTCTTAACAATCAACAAAATTTAATAAGTGTTGGATAGAGCAAGCTTGTGAAGCAGAGACTTGATCATACTTGTGAAAGAATTGTTCTAGTAAGAACAAGCTTTGTATTCTCAGATTTATGATGAATGCAATAAATAGTCGGGGTTTTGAGCAGTGGATTTCCCCAGAGAAATTATTGTGTTATGTGCCATTGATTATCTTCCTCTTGTCGATTATTGTTTTCATCAATCTATTGGTTTCCTTTGTTTAAAGAGTAGAGTATATTCTTGTCTTGTGTTTTAGTACATTAAATGAGTTGTGAATCTACAAGAAAATATGTTATAGCGTCATTTATCACCCATATATACTTGATGCTCTGAGTCATGGTCTTGGGCATCCCTTTCCCTTTGGACTTGGTCCAATTGCTAAAAAACATTATTTAAAATTCCATACATGACTTTTCCCTTCAAAAAGCGTGTGCACGCGCAGGTCCAGCTATACCCAACTCGTATATATGACTTAAAATATGAAAAAAATATAAAATCCCTATTTTTTTGGCTACCTAGTCCACTCATCCAAATTTTGTATCCAAGGGGCATCCCACCCAGGCTCAGGGAAACAACCAAACACTTAAGGTTCAAAAGGCGTCTCCAGCAGAAATGGATGAAAGAAGAAAACAAGGATTGTGCTACTAGTGTGATGACAAATACTCCCTGGGGCATAAAAGAAAGGAACCAAAATTATTTCAAATCGATGCTACTGATAATAGCTTATCTGAGGAGGCTCCACCCCTTGTGGGGCCTGAGGACAAACTTGAGGAAACCCATCCTGACAATGATCTCACAACTATGCCAGATGAACCAGTTATCTCACTACATGCTTTGGCGAGCATTTCTTTGCAACAAACTCTCAAAATTTGAGGCTTTATTAAACATTGATCAGTAGTGGTATTGATTGATAGTGGAAACAATCATAACTTTATCCATAAGTGAGTCGCCAAATCTATTCATTGTTTTGTGTGGGAAGTCTCTAATTTCCAAGTCCTTATCACTGATGGGGGGACTATGAAATGTGAAGGCCGATGTGAAAATATTAAACTTCGGATGGGAGATTACCACCTAAAGGCCCATATGTTTGCTATTGAAATGGGTGGTTGTGACATTACCTTGGGTGTTGAATCTTTGCACACTGGGCCTGATCACAATGGATTTCCAAGAGTTATATATGAGCTTTAAACAGTCTGGCGATATGCATACATTATGTGGACTCTAGGAAGGTACTCCTACTATCACCAGCTCACATCGAATGGAAAGGCTTTTGAAAAAGGGCCATCACGGAGTCATCACCCAATTTCATGCCATCCAGGCCATTGAATCCACTACTCGTCATATTCATCCTGAGATGAAACAGGTCTTAGACTGCCACTAGCAGGTATTTGAAAAACCTAAAGAGCTTCCACCCTTAGGGTTGAACATGATCATAGCATCCCTTTGGTCCTGGGGGCCCAATCGCCTAATGTGTGCCCATACCGATATCCTTTCGCCCAAAAGAATGAAATTGAAAAAATCATCAAGGAATTCCTAGAAACATATTCTATTTGTCCCAACATCAATCCTTATTCATCACTAGTGGTCATGGTGCTAAAGAAAAATGGATAATGGCACATGTGTCCGGACTTTCGGGCCCTCAACAATCTCAATGTCAAAGAAACATTTCCAATTCTGATTGTTGATGATCTTCTTGATGAACTACATGGTGCTAAGATATTTAGAAAGCTAGATCTTTTCTCTCGCTGTCACCAAATACGCATGAAGGAAGTATACATTCCCAATATTGCCTTTCGAACTCATGAAGGCCATTATGAATTCTTGGTCATGCCATTTGGTCTTTGTAATGCTCCATCCACTTTTCAAAGCCTCATGAACCACCTGCTGAAACCATATCTCCAAAAATTTGTCCTAGTCTTCTTTGAAGACATTCTCATCTACAACCTAACCTAGGACAAACATATTCAACATGTAGACCTGATCTTGCAACTACTCTGGAATCACAAATTATTTGTCAAATTGTTCAATTTTTCTTTTGGCATGAAAGAAGTCAAATATTTGGGCCACATTGTGGGTCCTGAAGGAGTGAGGTTTGATCCAAAAAATATACAAGAAATGCAAGATTGGCCCCAACCAAAAACCTTGAAGAGTTTGAGGGTATTCTTGACTCTCACTGGCTACTATCACAATTTTTTCTGCAATTAAGGTCTCATTGCTAGACCCCTCACTAATATTCTCAAGACAAATTAATTTCTCTGGATTGATGCAACCCAACAGGCATTTATGGCTCTCAAATAAGCCATGTGCTCCACTCCCGTATTGGCCCTACCAAACTTCACAAAATCTTTTGTGATTGAATCTGATGCTTTCGGTACTGGTATTGGTGTTGTATTAATGCAGGAAGGTCAACCATTGGCCTTTACCATCCAAACACTAAGTGGAAAACATCTAGGTCAAACTACCTATGAGAAAGAAATGATGGCCATCTTACATGCAGTAGACATCTGGCGACCATACTTGTTGGGGCGACGTTTCCAAATCCGCACAAACCATAAAAGACTAAAATATTTTTTGGAGCAACATCTATCATCACCACGGAAAAGTAAATGGCTGACCAAAATTCTGGTATATGATTATGATACAATTTACAAGAAAGGGTGTGACAATGTAGTAGTTGATGCTTTATCATGCCAATTCGAGGATGAAAGCACCATGTTATCAATCTCTCTTCCCATTCCAAATTGGATTAAAGAGGCCGACAAGGAATGATTCTCGCACCCCTCTCTCCCCCAAATTATTAATAACTCGAGGTAAGATCTTAATTCCTCAGCCAACTACTCTTGGAAGGATGATATTCTTCAGTACAAGGATCGAGTAGTTATATCACCGACATCCACCCTCAAAACCCGCATTTTGGAAGAATTTCACTCATCTCCAACTACAGGGCATTCAGGGTTTCAAAATACTTATGCTCGTGCTCGGTGTTCTTTATTTTGGACTAGCATGAAAGATGACATTCTTACTTTTGTAGATGAATGTGATGTGTCTCAATGCAATAAAGGAGAAACAATTAATTTATCGGGAACCTTACAACCATTGCCACTCCCTACCTCTGTCTAGATGGATATTTCAATGGATTCCATCACCTGGTCTCCCAAAGTCTGGCAACAAATCCGTCATCATGGTGGTTGTGGATAGACTTTCTAAATAATCTCATTTTTGCACTCTACCCCACCCATTTATCCCCATTTTGGTGGCTCAAGCTTTCATGGACTAGATCTTCAAACTTCATGGTGTGTCGACTTCCATTGTGTCTAATCACAACCCCACTTTCCCCAGAAAATTTTGGCAAGAAATTTTCAAGATACAAGGCGCGCAACTCCAACCAAGTACCGCCTATCATCCCCAAACCGATGGTCAAACAAATGTAGTCAACAAATTTTGGAGACATATCTAAGGTGCTTCACTTTAGAAAAGAAACATCAACGGGTACAGTGGCTACCTTTAACTGAATGGTGGTATAATACTAACTATCATGAAGCCACCAATATGACTCCATATGAGGCAGTGTATGTCCAACTCCCACCTTCACCTGTTCCTTATATCCCTAGATGTTCTAAGGTGCAGTTAGTTGATCAATGCCTAAAAAATCATGTCGCCATGATAACTCATCTCAAAGATAATCTACATCAAGCTCAGAATCGAATGAAGCAACAAGTAGACCAACATTGTTTTGAGCACACATTTCAAGAAGGGGATCAGGTATTCCTGCGACTGCAGCCATAGAAGCAAACATCTCTAATAAGAAAGGGTTGCCAGAAACTATCACCAAAAGTCTATGGACCTTATCAGATACTTCAATGCATTGGAGTAGTCACCTACAAACTAGCCTTGCCACCAACTTCAAAAATCTATTCGGTCTTCCATTTATCATCCCTCGAGAAAGTGGTGGGGAACAATTGCAGAATTCAAACCAGTCTACCCAAATTGGATGAGGAAGGCTCACTCTGGCTCCAACCAAAATAGGACCTCGATACCTGTGAAAGACATCTCCATGGCCACATAGTCAAGGAAGTCCTCATCAAGTGGAAAGACACCTCTCCAAAAGATGTGACCTGGGAACTAGCCACTATTCTTCAACAGTTTCCGCAACTTCAGGCTTGAGGACAAGGTTTCTTTTGATGGGGGAGGGCATGTTAGAGTCCAACACTAACCCATTTATTTATGTAATAGGCCCAATGGGCCAAGTCATAGCCATAGTAAGTTAGAGAGTAAATAAAGCCCGTATTAATAATTGTAAGTGGTTGACCCGCATTAGAGAAAAGGGACCACAATGAGTTGTAAATGGGCCATAGTTAAATAGAGTGGTTAAACCATGTTATGCAAGGGACCACTAGTAGTTAGGGTTTTGGATGTCATTTAACTATAAATAGTCTTAGTTAGTAAAGTAAAGATCATCGAGTCTTATTGTAATCTAGCTCTACTCTACTGGAGGTTGCCCCCTCGAAGAGGCAAGTGAACATTGAATTTATTTATGAATAATAAAAATACTTGCTATTTTCTCATTTTATTCTGTGTTCTGGGTAATATTTCTTCGCATTTCTAGTATTCTAGAATTTCTCTCAAGTCAAGAGCATAACACCACATGTTATCAAAATTATAATAACAACCTTCTAAATAATTTAATTTCAAGTGAGCTTTTAATAAGAAGCTTTATAAATTACATGAATTTCATTAAGAAATTTTATGGGTTCATAAAACTGGTTGATGATATTTTGTGGGTTTACAAATTTTATTAAGTATTTGATTAAATTATTAAATTGGAAAAAGTTTCTTTAGATGGTTTATTTTATAGAGATATAAATGTATTTTAATTTTTAAAATCAAGACAATTTTTTACTTTTCCGTTTGTTTAGAAGAGCATTAGTATATGCTTTAAATAAATAAGGTTTTGGAATATGATTTAATATTGTGTTTGTTTATTCCAAAGGTAATCACCGAGGAACATAATAAGTTGTTACTCAAACCAATTTCCTTACAGGAGGAGGAAAATGTGATACATCAATTAAAAGAAGGAAAGGTGCCTAGCCTAGATGGGTTTACTTCCAATTTTTTTCACAATTTCTGGGATTTGATCAAATTGGAAGTCTGGCAGGTTGTTGAAGAATCCAGATCGAGTAGGTGGATGCTACCCTCCATGAATGCAACCTTCATTTCCCTCATTCCTAAAGAAGGTCAATCTTGCACCCCTGATAAATTCAGGCCTATTGCGTTGTGCAATGTCATCTACAAAATAGTCTCCAAAGTCATTGCATCAAGGCTTAAACTGCTGCTCCCATTACTTATCTTGCCAAAGAAATCAGGGTATGTGGAAGGCTGGCAAATCATGGATGGCATTATTCTTACCCATGAGATCATCCATTCCTTGAAGCATCATAAAAACGCAGGTATGCTCCTTAAAATAGATCTCTCTAAAGCCTTTGATAGCTTAAGTTGGAATTATATACAAAATATGTTAACTGCCTTTGGCTTTTCGCCCCCATGGGTTAGATGGCTCATGAGTCTCATTTCATCCACCTTCTTCTCCATTTTAGTTAATGGCATCCCTTCCTCCCCTTTTCATCCTTCCAGAGGAATTCGATAGGGAGACCCCTTATCACCTTTTCTGTTTGTCATCATGGTGGAAGGTCTTGGTAGATGTATAGAAAAAGCTCATCACTCCCAGCAGCTACGAGGTCTCTCCTTTCCCAATTCCCCTACCTTTACTCACCAGCAATTTGTGGACAATAACATGCTTTATGGCCATCCTTCAGTCCAGTAAGCTCGCAAGTTAAAATCCCTGTTGAATTTTTTTTTTAGCTACTTTTGGAGCTTCTATAAACCAAGCCAAATCCCAAATCTTCTTCTTTCATACCCCCGTAGCAACCCAAGCTTCCATTGCTCGTACCCTTGGTTTCCCGATAGCTGCTCTCCCATCCAACTATCTAGGAGCTCCCATGACCGATACTGCCCTGAAACACTCATCTTGGCATCTGCTCCTACAAAAATTAGAAGCTCATCTCTCTCCTTGGACACACAAGACCCTCAATATGGCTAGTCGCTCAGTCTTAATCAAAGAGGTTTTACAATCTATGCAATTGTATCTCTTCTCTGTCTTGGCAGCGCCAAAATGGGTCCTCAAAGAAATAAAAAAGCTCC
>APFE030506078.1:15095-30123 GCA_000404065.3 Pinus taeda
GCTCTGGGAAAAAGTTAGTTTTCAATGCCAAAGGGACAGCAGAATTAAAGAAGACATTCCCACCACTGTACGTAATTGGGCAAGAAATCCATATAAGAGTAAGGTACTAAACTCCCTATGGAAGCTCATCCCAGGCCTTCTCATGTGGACTATATGGAAAGAGAGGAACAAATGTATCTCCAAGGATCAGTCTTCACCTTTGGAAACCATATGGAACACTGTCTATCAAAACCTCAAGGAAAATCTTCTACTTAAAACTTGGCATGACGACGACCTTCCCTCCTTGCCACAAGAAAAGAATCTTTGGGACAACTGGAATCTACAATAGAATCAAGAATTGAAAATCCCCGCTAAATCCATAGCAAAAATTACAATATCAGATAAATGGCTTCCTCCACCCCAGCATGTGATCCAACTGAACTTCGATGGGGCCTCGAAAGGCAATCCAGGTAAAGCAGGGTTTGGGGGAATTTTCAGAGATCATAAAGGAGCTCCCCTTCTAACATTCATACACTCAAATGGATGGGATACAAATAACTCAGCAGAACTCGAAGGGTTATGGCAAGGACTCCTTCTAGCTCATACGCATGGTTTCTTCCCACTCATGATTGAAGGTGACTCTCAAATCCTAATAAATATGGTGAATACAATTCTACAGGGGTCTCCCTCAAACAAAGTAGGAAACAGTTGGAGGCTAGCAGAACGATTGGAACTTATTGAGGTTTGGCTCAGGACCCACAGAGCAATCAATTTTAAACATATTCGTCGGGGAGGTAATAAGGTGGCTAACCTTGTTGCCAACATAGGTGTAGAGAGTAACACTATGTTGAATGCAAATTCGCTATCTACTATAGCCACAGAGGCCCAGATAAAGGAATTCAATGAATTAGTAGAGAAAGAGAAGGCACCGGAAGCAGGAGAGCACCCGAATGTGGGTGACATACAGTGAATTTATGAAAATTATTAAGAACGACGGCAAGAGGATGGGCCACTTGGCTGATGGCACCTCTCCCCATACCACCCTGAGCCGCTCTCTTGACACACCGCAGGCGACATTTAATGCAAGCTCGAATCGAGAAAGAGCCATTAATTGCTCGGACATGGATTCCCCTTGGCTCAATGTCTCTCCTTCTCCCCTGCTCCACTGCAACTGCTCGCTCCAAGCTTCTGAACCCAACTCCCGCACAGTAAATGGGCGTCGGTGTTGGTTAGTTTGTTGTGTTGATTTTGGAAATGGGCATCACCATTCCCATTCCAGTTTCTTCCATCTAACCATCGCCTAGCCTGACCCTACCCCCCCTCACAATCCCTCTGTCAGCGCTCCCTCTGTCATCGCTCCCTCTGTCACAACTCCCTCTAATCAGTCAGCTAGAAATTCCAACATGGTGCGACATTGCATGAGAAGTCGAAGAGGAGGAACTCGGGGAGGCAGTTCCTACCCTCAGACTGAACCGAATCCTGAGGCTGCAGCCTCCTCTCCCTCCCCTGAACTGCATCATCCCCAGAGATATGGTTCAGGTAGATATCCTAGTACTCGAAGTGGATGGGGTTATGCTCGGCCTTCAGGTGCAAATCACAGTGATTTTGTAGTTCACTCTGCTAGTTTTCCTTTGCCCCTTCATCCTGCTCCCCACTCTACCTAGTTTAAATTTTGTAGCACCCTGACCAAGCCAGTAATTACCGCTACAATCTCCATCCTCTTCACCGAATACAATGAGCAGCTTGCTTCTCAGGTGGAAAATTCTGACTTGTGACAAGAGGAAGCTCCCACATGCGGCAATGGTAGAGACACAGGAAAGAACTTGTTGGACGAAGGTAATTCTACTCTGCATGGCAAGAATATTGGTGGCAGTCAACATGCTGAGGGTGGTAGCTGTGCAGCCACGAGCTCCCTAGGTGGAGTCGGTTATGACAGGTTAGCTCCGCAGGTGGAAACTAGTAGACAAGGCGGCATCCATCCGACGGATGAGCCACATGGCGGTGGAGGTGGGCCACACGGTAGAGCATCGACAAAGGAGGCGGATGACTGGGCGTGCCCAATGTTTGAGGAACCCATCTCGGATGAATTCAACTAATATGACGTGGTTGCCAAGTGCCTTTTGTATGGTCTTTTTGTTATGTTAGTTCTGCTGGATACTGGTCTTTTGTCTGGATCTTTTTTCATGGTAAAACTTCACTGGTTATTTTGTTGTTGCTTCCGGTCTTAAGGACTGATACCCCTTCATGTTTTTGTCTCTGTGGACTGGTTTCCCCAATGTTGGGGCAGTCCAGATATATTCTGAAACATTATTTTAAACTTTGTTGAGGCTTAGTCCTCTCTGTACATTTTTGTTATATATCAATAGATTAAATTAACTAAAAAAAAAAAAAAAAAAAAAAAAAAAAAAAAAAAATGTGCTTGTTTGGCTAATAGTTCATCTTCCTCAGAAATAAGGAAACAATTTAATGGACCAAGATCTAGAGGCATTTGGCAGGAGTAAAATTCTTTCCCCTTACGAACCATCAATGGGTCATTCCAGGTGGTGTGGTTTTCCTTGAATAACAATGATGAGCCAACCTACATTTGTAGATAGCAGGCAAAGATAGTTGTCCAGACTATTGATTTTGATAATTGAATTATGATAGGTTTTCCCACTATAGAAATTAAAAAAAGGGTTTGAAGCAAGTACAGGAAACTTTTAAAATGTATTAATTGTAAGGGTGGAGGTAAAGTTAAAATAAGTGGTTTGTAAGCATAGTAATATAGAGGAGAAGTCTAGCCAATTGTTTGTAAAAATGAAATTATAAAAGGATATCTTGTATCTACAAAATGCTAATGGTAAGGGTTTTTATAAGAATCAGACCTCCATTCAAACATGTTTTAAGGCATGTAAGGCACAACCTACTATCCATATTTTTGTATCATTATGTAAAAGTAAATTGATGGTAAGCACCTTTAGGCTCAACTTTTGTCCAACATACAATCTTGGGATCAAAGCTAACATCAAAAGGCTTTACAAAGGCCATGCATGTGATTTTATTCACATTGCAAAAGGATGTTGCAAAATATAAGGCATGTTTATAGAGTTAAGGTGAACAATCCTACATACAATGATATTCTTCTTATTGGTTTGATGTTGTTAGAAAATATAATTGACGAAAGGGATCTAGGTGATCTACTTAGATACATCAATCTCAAGTGGCAAGACATAAGCCTGATTACTAGATAAGATAACTACAAAAGAATTGTATATATAACATGGAAGGTACATAAGGAATTTGTAATGGAAACTACAAATTATGGAAAATTAAGAGGTCACAACATAGTCATTCCTACTTGCAACGTACCTAATCATTTTCATTACTCTTATACCGATTCCATACAAAATAATACCTAGTGCATGGGAGAAGGTAATTCAAGGAACTAGAATATGGCCATTATCGGAAATGGACAATGCCACAACATTCTATCATAAGGCATTGGCGAATAAGACTTCAATGTAGGAATTCAACACAACAATGTTATAGGCATTGTTGTGACAAGTAATGGGCTTAAGGTCATCACAAACATTGTCACATTGCTATAATGTAGTTTATGAGTAAATAACAATGCCACACAAGATAAGTTATTTGGTTGAGTATAAGTACATGACACCATGATGATTTTATTCTATTTTTTGGACCAAACCCTTTGGGATATTTCCAATATCAAAATGAAAACCAAATCAATGTTGCATATGTTTCAAGGTGAGAAACAATAATTACATGCAAATTATGTTTATGAAATCTACATGTGCATAGAACTTTGTTAATGCTCATTTTATTTGTAGTTGGTATCTTTGGTTGATTTTATGTTCATGACAAGTCTTATTTGCTAAACACAACTCATGAAGACATGAAATAATAATATGCATGTGCCTTACGTGAAACATCACACTTTTGCATGAAGTAGATGTAGGATTTTGAGTTTGATAGTTAGCCTCATTGATGCAGTGTGGGGTGTCCATAGGAATGTGACTGGTGGAAACCAATATCAAAAGGATGTGTAGTAGATGGAGAATTTTCCATCTTAACAAGTTTGAGGTACTTAGCTTCAGGCCTCCACCATTAGTGCATACTTGTTTTATTCCCATGTTTTGGTTGACTTAGGAAACCTACACCAATAATGAATACATTGTACATTAATCTTGATTAACTAGGGAACATAGTGGTGTTTTCATAAGGGTATATGCATTAAAAACACACTTAAGGGGATATGATTGCATGTTTCAAGTATATAAAACTCTAGCTATTAAATCAGTTTACACTTCTATTCTATTGGAAAATAGTTGAAAGAAAAGACGTGAGAGATAATATATTGTTTCAATGCAATATATCTCCTACATGCAAATTCCTACGTGTC
Source organism: Pinus taeda (assembly GCA_000404065.3). Lineage (NCBI taxonomy): Eukaryota > Viridiplantae > Streptophyta > Pinopsida > Pinales > Pinaceae > Pinus > Pinus taeda. The sequence continues at coordinate 19,477 of APFE030506078.1, forward strand.
TCTTATTTTTTGTTAATGGAATCACTATAAAAATGTATCATCAAAATAGTCATCTGGAAATAATAAAACAAAGGGTTAAATAATTTTTTTAAATAATGACATATTGTATGTGTAAAATTTGAGAGCATTGATCTAAAATATATATTCATAGTTTCTATCTGAATTTATTAATGCTCTATAATAGACAAATTAATTTGGGACCAAGAAGGAACACTTTGGATTTAATCCTAAAAACAACAGTAATAAGATAGAACTAAAAATCATTTGGCTTAAGATGAAAGAAGTGGAGAATATACGTGGAACACCCACTACATTTTATGAGCTCATAACTTTCTAGTAGTGACTTGTTTTCCTCAAATTAAGCCTGTAGTAGAAAATTATGCCATTAATAAGGTAGCATTCTGTTTTTTCCAAACAAACCATCCATATGGAAATGACTCTTTCTCACCATGATCACATATGTGAATCCCCTAAAAACTTCTAGAAGAATCACAATATTAAGAAAACACTAAGCTTGATGGTTAGGAAAGAGTGTTAAAACTTATAAAAGGAAGTGAAATATGTATAACTACTATTGTAACAAGTTGGTGTTCTATAGAAAAGTAGCTTTCAAGAGGAGTAGAGAGGTAATGGAGCAAATGAGAAAGATATTTTTATTTTAGTATAACATAGTTTCTCATAGATCCACATCAAGTTGTATGAGCTCTTTATATCTCTACATACTCTCTAACAATTAAGAAGAAATAAATAGTGCTTCATTTCTTGCCCATGGTAAATATTTTTTTCAATATGTGTCCGACTATTTTTTATATACTTTTATGTCATAATAGTTAAAGAAATTTATGCTTATTCAATATACATACCAATTTTGCTTCCATAGTTATCATAATGCTTCTCTCATTTCATGTTTGCTCCAAAATGAGAACTTTGTAATACACAAAGGATGTACACAAATTCATGGTTGATGGATCTATGGTTTTGAGGCATACCATTATTATGCAAATCATATCCTTTATTTATGGCATGAAAATATCCATGCATCCCTTTATTGAGTTTTACCCTACCATGACAAAAACAGTTTGTATGTAAAAATACCATGTTGTTACACATTTGTTGATTTAGGACTTGTCTCATTTTTAAAGTCAATAATTTTTCCAAAAGAAAAAAATACATATACATTTCAAAAGTTTCCATGTGTTTTCCATTATGAGCATCTCATGCTATAATAATGTTGTTCGATATCATATACTAGTGGTCCTTCAACTTCAGAAAATCTGTTGATGATATGACTTCTCATATTTTTTGTAAAAACTTCCACATTTTCTTAGCATGCATGAGTTTTCCCTTTTCCCTTTCATCATGATTCCTCAATGTGTTTTTATTCACATACCTTACCATTTGCAAAAACGTGATTTAATGATGTAGCTTACTTATCTTATTTATGCATTTACTCTACACAAGTCATTTTCATACAAATTTTGTGGATACACATCATGTGTTTTCATAACAGGGGATCTCACAATAATAGGAGAGGATAGGGAAGACGTGGGAATGTCACATGGAGAATGTCATTGTCGGAATTGTGTAGCTATGCCCCGCATGATCAAAATTGATTAAGGTGGGAGCGATGTCATCGAAAAATATGATGAATATTTGGCATTATTTCAACAGGTTGGATAGTGGGAATTTATCCAACTTTTTCAGGGTTTCAATGCAGGAGTAGTTAAAGCCTTCACATATACCTTTAACGGTAAGAGGGAAAAGTTTGGCAACCTGAATATTCTAGTGGATGTTGGTTTCAAAGATGAAGTGACCCATTTTTGGGTGTGTGTTATATTATTTCCACAACTACCCCCATGTGTGGACCCTATATTAGGTGGGTAGACCTACCTATGGTTTTGTGCATGGATTTCTCACATTGTTTTAGGCATGATGATTTTCTACCCATGGTATTTTGTAGATCCGGTCAAGGGAAGTAAATTTATGTTCTAATTTAGGGTTAATGGATTAGGGTTTATGGATGCTTCGACATCTATATATCTGTGTGTGTGTGTGTGTGTGTGTGTGTGTGTGTGTATTGTAACATTGAAAGGAATATAATGAACCCAGTTTCGGGATCTAGGGGAAAATATTTGTTGGGTGTGGAGCTTGATTATCATCCTTATTCAGAGGTATCACCACATTGGACCCCATTTTGTAATGTGGTGGCAATGCCGCTCATAATATTTGGGCTGCAAGGGGGGTCCGGGGAGGTGACAATGATATTTAGGAGCCCCCCTAGCGCGGGATTGGGGCCAGCACCCCCGAAGCTAAAAATAGATGAAAAAATGCCTTGTAAAATGTTGTAATTTCATAGTCAATATGGGTCATTCAATAGGTGGAGATCTGATGGTAGGAGTTATGTTTAATTTAGGGTTTTTCCCTAGAAGGCAACCCCTTGCTATATATGAGGGAATTGTATTGCGTCTATGTAGATTTGTATTCTGAGTGAGAAAGAGAGAGGATATTGTGTGAGAGTGAAGAGAGAATTACAATGGATATGTTGTAGGTTGTATCTCTTTAGTTTGTTGGATAATATAAAAGGACAGACTGATTGTTTCCTGTGGATGTAGCCCAAATTGGGTGAACCACGTATATATGTGTCTCTTTTGTTTTATGTGATTTATTTGTTTATATTTATGCAATATATTTTATGTGTTCCAAATATATAATTTTATAACAACTGGTATCAGAGCCGAAGGTTTATTTGGCTGATAAACTCGCAGGAGAGAAGGGTTCCTGATTCGAGTGGGAGTAATGACGAAGGATGGTAGGGTTAAGGTTGAAAATTTTAATGGCCAAAACTAGCAGGTATGGAAGATGCAGATGGAATATTATTTGTACCAGAAAGATCTGTACCTACCATTGAGCAGAAATACAAAGAATCCAATGAGTATGATAGACATTGAATGGGATATTCTCGACAGAAAGGCACTTGGAACAATACGACTGCGCTTAACAGCGTCGGTAGCCTTTAATATTTCAAAGGAAATGAAAACAGAGGGCTTAATGAAGGCATTGGAAAGACTATATGAAAAACCCTCGACCTCAAATAAGGTATTTCTTATGAAGCGTTTATTTAATATGAATATGTCAAAAGGTGGATCTGTTGCTAATCATTTAAATGAATTTAATACAGTTACCAGCCAGCTAAGTTTTATAGGGGTAACTTTTGATGATGAAGTTAGGGCTCTGTTATTTCTATGTGCATTGCCAAAAAGTTGGAATGGTTTAGTTATGGCCATTAGTAACTCTGTCTCTGGATCTAGTGCTATAAAGTTTTATGATGTTGTCGGTGCAATCCTTAGTGTGGAAATGCGACGGAAAAGCTCCAGTGAAACATTAGGTAATGCTTTGACTGCATAGACTAGGGGAAGAAAAATGGAAAGAGAAAATAGCCCAAGATATTGTAGTAAGTCAAGGAAAGGTAGATCCAAGTCTATATCGGGGATAGTGTGCTGGAAATGCGAGAAGAAAGGACACCTAAAGAAAACTACAAGTCTCAGAAGGGAAAAGAAGGAGACACACAACAAGAAAACAATCATGAAGTGAATGTGACACGTGATGTGTTGCAAGATAATTTGATTCTTTCATTGGAAAATATTATTTATGCATGGGTGGTAGATTCAGGGGCCTCATTCCATGCCACACCTGACAGGAAACATTTTTGTGATTTTTTTCAAGGAGATTTTGGACAGGTTCAATTGGGTGATGATAAAACCTGTAAAATCATTGGAATGGGTATTGTTCTCATAAAAAAATGGAATGGAAATCAATGGCTATTGAAGGAGGTAAGGCATGTTCCATATCTGAAGAAAAAACTAACTTCAACAGGGCAGTTGGGAGGTGAACGCTATGTGACTACTTTTACAAATAAAACCTGGAAGGTCACTAAAGGATCACTGGTAATAACCAAAGGAGAAAATCTTGGTACATTGTATTTATGCAATGGTATTTCTAATTCTATTAATGCTTTAACCTCTACAGGAGAAGCACGACATTGTGGCATCATAGGCTTGGGCATGTGAGTGAGAAGGGGATGCAGATTCTTCACTCAAGAAATTTACTGTGAAGTTTGAAGCATGTTGATTTAAAATTTTGTGAGAATTGCGTTTATGGAAAACAGAAGAGAGTTAGATTCCTCAGAGTTGGGAAAGAAAAGAAGAGCGAAAAATTAAAGCTTGTGCATACAGATGTATGGGGACCTGCTCAGGTATCATCTCTCGATGGATCTCATTATTATGTTACTTTTATTGATGATGCAATGAGAAAGACCTGGATTTATTGTATTCGAAATAAATCTAATGTATTTGATATTTTCAAGAAATGGAAAGCTTTGGTTGAAAATGAAACAGGAAAAATGTTGAAGTGTCTCAGATTAGAAAATGGAGGTGAATATTGCAGCAAAGAGATTGATAAGTATTGCTTAGAGAATTGAATTCGTAGAGAGAATATAGTTCTAGGAACACCACAAGGAAATGATGTGTCAAAAAGGATGAACAAGACAATCATGGAGCGTGCAAGTTGCATGCAATATTGCCTTTACAATTTTGCACAGATGTTGTAGATACTGCTATTTATCTGATAAATAGAGGTTCTTCAAGTTCTTTAGATGGTGGTATTCTAGAGGAGGCATGGACCTGTAAAAAGGTAAACTACTCCTTTTTAAAGACTTTTGGTTGTGAAGCGTTTATCCATATTAATAAAGAAAATAAAACAAATCTTGGGGAAAAATCAAAGAAATGTACCTTTATTGGATATGATGTTAATGCTTTTGGTTATCGCTTTTATGATTATGAAAAACACAAAATCATTAGGAGCAAAGATGTCATATTCAATGAAAAGGTTTTTGTATAAGGATTAGCTGCAGGAAAAGAAAGAGGAAAAAGAAAACAAAGAATACACAGTGCTTGATGAGAACACAAAAAAAGTGAAGGTGTTTGAAAATCATAATGATCAACAACCAGAACAACAAAAACAACCACAACAACAAAAAGCACCTCAAATGCCTAAAAGTGGTGTTAGAAGATCTACTAGGATAAATAGACCCCCTGAATGATACTCTCCTTCATTATATTATGTATTGTTGACTGATTCTGGTGAACCAGAATGTTATGAAGAAACAGTGCAGGTAGAAACCATGAAGAAGTGGGAGCAAGCCATGAAAGAAGAGATGGAATCCTTAGCACATAACCGGATTTGCGACCTAGTCAGGTTGCCTGCAGGTAAAACAACATTGCAGAATAAATGGGTTTACAGGTTGAAGGAAGAAGATGGATGTAGAAAAAGGTATAAAGCTAGACTTGTGGTGAATGGGTATGCACAGAAAAACGGTATATATTTTGATGAGATATTTTCTCCTATTGTTAAAATGACTTCAATCAGAACTATTTTAAGTCTAGTAATAGCTGAAGATTTGCATCTTGAGCAGTTAGATGTAAAGATAACCTTTCTCCATGGGGATTTGGAGTAAGAGATATATATGCAGCAGCCACAAGGTTACGAGGTAAAAGGGAAGGAGAAACTAGCGTGCAGGTTGAAGAAGAGCTTGTATGACTTAAAACAGGCTCCAAGGCAGTGGTATCTAAAATTTGATAGGCTCATGTCTGAACAAGGTTATACTAGATGTCACTCTGATCATTGTGTTTATTTCAAAAGGAAAAATGATGTTAGTTATATTATATCGTTATTGTATGTAGATGGCATGCTTGTTGTAGGTTCTAACATGCAGGAAATAAATGTTCTCAAAACAAAACTAGCGAACTCGTTTGCAATGAAGGATTTGGGTGCTGCAAAACAAATCCTTGGTATGAGAATAACTAGAGACAGTAAGAATCGAAAATTAACATTGTCTCATAGTGAGTACATAGAAAACGTGTTGAAAAGATTTAATATGCAGAATGAAAAACCAATTAGTATACCTTTGGCTAGTCATTTCAAACTAAGTAAGGAGGTGTGTCCCAAGAATTAGGAAGAAATGGCTTATATGTCTAAAGTTCCATATGCATCAGTAGTTAGAAGCTTAATGTATGCAATGGTCTACACAAGGCCTGATATTGCACATGCAGTGGGAGTTGTAAGCAGGTACATGAACAATCTAGGAAAATAACAGTGGATGGCGGTGAAGTGGATTCTTAGGTATTTGAAAGGTACCACAAATCAAGAATTATGCTTTGGTGGTTCAAACATTTCTCTACAGGGATATGTTGATGCATATATAGTGGGCGCTAGATATAACAGGAGGAGCACAACAGGGTATGTGTTTATTGTAGGTGGAACAACTGTCAGTTGGGTTTCAAAACTGCAAAGTGTTGTTGCACTCTCATCAACGGAAGTAGAGTATGTTGCTGCTACAGAGGCTAGTGAAGAAATGATTTGGTTACAAAGGTTTCTAGATGAATTGGGTAAGAAGCAGGAGTTGGGTAGGTTATACAGTGACATCCAGAGTGCCATACATCTTTCAAAGAACTTTGCATTTCATTCCAAGACAAAACATATACAACTCAAGTATCGTTCCATATGTTTAGTGTTGGAAGATGGACAATTGAAGCTTGAAAAATATACACACTAGCCAGAATCCTGCAGATATGTTAACAAAAGATGTAACCAGGGAGAAACTAAGATTATGCTTAGTTTCAATTGGTCTTCAAGTATGATTAAGAAGATGAGAAACAACCAGGTCTAAAGTGTAGTCATTGTCCAACAAATGAATCAGCGGTGGAGTTGCTATAATCAGTCTCCAAGTGGGAGATTCGTTAACACCCTTAATATTTCCGTTGTAGGGGGGGGCGAGGGGGGTGGAAACGATATTTAGGAGCCCCCCTGGCGGGGGATCGAGGGCAATGCCGCCAAAGCTAAAAATAGATGTAAAATTGCCCTGTAAAATGTTGCAATTTCGTAGTCAATCTAGGTCATTCATTAGGCGAAGATCTGATGGTAGAACTTTGTTTAATTTAGGGTTTTTTTTTCCCTAGAAGGCAACCCCTCTCTATATATGAGGGAATTTCTGAGTGAGAAAGAGAGAGGAGATTGTGTGAGAGCGAAGAGAGAATTACAACGGATCTGCTGTAGGTTGTATCTCTTCAGTTTGTTGGATAATATAAAAGGAATGATTGTTTGTTTCATGTGGACGTAACCCAAATTGGGTGAATCACGTATATCTGTGTCTCTCTTGTTTGATGTGTTTTCTATGTTTATATTTCTGTAATATATTTTATGTGTTCCATTGCTCTATAATATATATTTTTCTAACAATATCTGTGTATTTTTTTGTGTATCTCGCCATTTTATATTTTTTTTTTGTTAAGAATTCGTTTATAGGTAATTTATGTATAGGTTTAAAACCTACACCCATATCCATATGGAGGGAGAGAACTGGTTGAAGAACTGCCCTATGCGCGAAATACCTTGGAAAAAGTCCCCGACCAACAAGATTTATGCATACATTGTCAAAGGTATTGCCAAAGGTATTTTGGTTTCTTTCCTCAAGCCCAAGTGGCAAGATCTTTTGTTTTTCGTGCGTTGTTACGTAACATGTGAAATACATTATGGGTTAGTGTTTATTTATCATATTTTCCTGCTCATGGTATTTTTGAGATATAGGCATAACCTTCTATATTATTTATGCAAAAGCATCATCAAAATGGCCAAGGTATACTAGTCTGAGTGTAAAATCCTTGATAGGTATTTATTTTATCATGACCTTATTTACATTTTGGTGAAGCACATTTAGCCAAAAGTGACAATTCTTGGGAACCTTTCCTCATTCGTTGTGGTTATGAAAAAACCCAAGCCTCTGCGTAACCAAATCTCATACCTAGGCTCTTGCTCAATCGTTAACTAACTGGCCTAATTTTGTCTAATTCTCATGTTGATAATGAGGATTTATTGGATGAATCATTCCATGCAAATAAATTAGATTTCTCTAAGAGAAATGGGGTTGAAAGTCCTGAAACTGCACCTATTCATGTCATTACTAGTATGGGAAATGATATTGAGTTCCATCATGTGGAATTACAACCAAAATTTGAGGAAAAATATGAGCTAAAATCCTTGAATCATAACTCTTACTTTAAACCTACAAAACGAGAGGAAATTAATTAGGCTAAGTATAATCCTCAGTCTAGGGTCAAATTTAAACAAATTTAAAGGAATATGTCAAGATCTTGGAATAACAAAAGGAAGAACATCCTTTTTAAGGAAGTTTTCATCAATCTAGAAACACCTCCTGAGCCTTCACCAAAGAAAAATAAGCCTCAAACTAAGCATGATTCAGGTTTTGCCAATGATGCTAAATTGGTGCATAAGGGAAACAATAACTTAGAAAAGACTCCTAAGTGAAACCATGGCTCTGATCTATCCGTACTTAAAATGTACTAGAACTAGTAGTTTCTTGTTACAGTTACTCACATGGAGCACTATATTAATGAATTGATATAGGAAAAAACCCAACTTAAAGCCCTAAATAAATAAGGGAAAAAAAATTAGATATTTATGGAATCTAAAGTCAAAACACAATCAAGAGATACACATATAATCATTAAGTCATTGAATGTTAAAGTTGCGATATCTGTAGCTCAAAACCTGCTGAATAAAGTCTTTAAATTTATATATATTTAGGAGATTTATGAGGTGTGTTTTCCTTTTGATTTTGTTTACAAAAATTGAAAGGTTACTACAGAGTCTTGATTATGTAGCGGCCTTTGTTTTAATATCAATATAAGTTGTTAATATCATTTTCCTTATGTGAGGACAGGTTGTTGCTGCTTACCCAATGATGGTCTTGGTGTCAATGCCATTCAGCTGTCCTGAATTATGCGTAGATGACTTGTTAGTTCTTTTATATATATTTTTCTTGAGTTGTTAGGATTAAATCGAAAGGTAAAAGACATTAAAATATATTTTTGTAAAATGGTTTTCATTATACACATTCAGTTTAAGACGTGGTCAAGCCTATGAGTCTAAATATAAACCTTATTTTTTAGAGTGAAAAAGAGGAGAGACTAAGGAAACAATATGTTGGATAAATTTATATTCAGTATGGAACCATTTTAAACATTTTTGTAAGTGTGTTGGTTTGATTTGAATCAATATATTAATACTTATATTTTCCATAGTTTCCTTTTAATTTATGGTCTTCTTAATTTTATGTGATTTGACAACATATTGTTGTTGTGTGGCTCAAAATTATGAAAAGATATTCCATTTTATTTCATTTGTATTTAATTTTGTTTACATTTCATTTGTATTTAATTTGGTTTACATTTGTTAATAACGATCATATTTATCGTTCAGTGACTTGTGTTCTAAGGATAGTATCGATTTGAATATTCTTCTGGTCTTTACTCTTGTGAATTGTGTCCAGGAATTTAGATTATTGAGAATCTCATATTTTTATAAATTGAATTGATATATGTACAGTGATAGTCTCTAATATATTATCTTGTTTTGTTATTTATTTATTGATTGAATTGTTTCCTAAGTAAATAATTGCAATATAGTTCAAGTTACAGGAATTGTTATAGTTGCTTTTCCAAAATAACAATTAGATAGTATTAGTTATTAAATAACAATTTGATAGTATTAGTTATTACTCTGCATTTATGATTTATTCTTGATCTGTATTCTGAAACGAATACACATTGTTCTATGTTAGTTTAGAGAATAAGAAGCTTACATTTTTATAGTTTTTTGTGTTTTATTTCTTTGCATTAAGGATTATCATTAATTTTAATTCTGCATGTATAAATTAAAATTATTTTTCATTTCATGATATTTTAGCAGAGCTAAATACATTTATCCCTTGAACCAATTATCCTAAAGTTGTGTTCATCTTATTATGGTGTATCATAATTGTTGTACTATTTGTATAGTATTCTTTGTCTTTTAATCTCTAACACTAATCTTAGTTTTGTATCATATTTTATTAATCATTTAGTTTTTAGTTTTAGGTATGTTAATAGTAGTTTAGATTTCATGTAGATATAACAATAATTCAATTTAGGACTCTATAGGTTATTTTCTTTGTAAGAGGAAATTATCCAAAACGTTAAAAGAGCCTTTAAATCCATTGAAAGTTACTATCCAAAACAACTTGAGCTATTTAAAGAGCCTTGGCATGGGTCACATACCCTTTGTTGACTAAGGTCCCAAATCTCACGTCAAGAATTATCCACATTAAATTAAAATGGTTTTTTAGTAATATGCTTTTATGTATACATCAATATTGCTTAATCTTGTATATTAAAATATTTTATTGATGACCCACAATGATTTTCTTTTTTTTTAATGAATATTTTTAAAAGTCACATAATAATTCATTCGCTTGGGGTATCTTAATTGGAAACGACTGTGGAAATGAAGTCTCACTTAATCTAAAGTATTGGGTTCAAACCTTATGTCATCCCCGGATTGGGGTGAGAAGTTGCACATGATGAAGATATAGTCCTACCATGGAAAATTTTGGGGGCTAATATTTGCAGGTGGATTAATTTTCCATGGTTTTTTCCAAAAAAAAGATTCGCCAATTTCCATTTTTTCTAAAAGTGATTCGCCCATATTTTAGAATAATAAATTATGTTACTTAGGATATAGCCAAAATTTTATATA